>ML732149.1:0-185215 GCA_009176345.1 Aspergillus leporis | reverse complement strand
CTAGAGTGGCATAACCTAACCTAGTTAACCTAGCCATAACCTAGCCATAACCTACCCGGCCAGGCTAAGGTATAAAAATCCTTAACCGACCTAGGTTAAGGTTAAAGATCGGTTAACCGTGGTTAACCTAGTTCTGCCTAATTAGGCTATAAGGCACCAAACTAAACTTATTAAAGAAGGCGGTGCAATAGGGCTTTTGTGGCAGAATAGCCCTAGTATACCGCCTGCTTTAATAGGTTTAGGTTAATGCCTAAGGCATAACTAGGTTAACCACGGTTAACCGTGACTAGGAATATATATTTTTATACCTAACCGTGGTTAAGCTAGGTAGGAATAACTTACCCCATTAACCTAACCTAACCTAGCCGTTCGCCAGTCTAGCTGCGCCATTAGCAAAAGACTAGGATACTAAGCCTTCGGCTTAGCACTGCACTCACTCTTTATTATATCCATCATTAAGAGCCAGATAATCATGTCGTATTCGACGTGTAATCATTCTATCATCATTAGGAAAAGTCATAATAGATAATAATTAGATCTATGAGAATATCTATTGCCAAAAGAAGTCTCTCTCTCTCTCTCTCTCTCTCTCTCTCTGTGTGTGTGTGTGTGTGTGTCATTTTTTCACGACCGCAGGCCGTGATTAATCACGTCCTGCCAATTCCCTAGCGGGACAAAGGCCGCCAGGGGGTAAGCCCTGGGTGTCATCGACTATATGCTAGTTTTATATACGTGGAATAGACTCTTTGGCGCTGACAGCCTGTATTAAACTTGCGTGGCCAGCGTCATCCTCGCTTGGTGAAGGTAGATCTGTTGACGTGGGTTTCAAGTTTAGTGTAGGTGCATTAGCAAGGGGTGTATGACTGCGTTGGAGTAACTCCATCATTTTGCTGCATTTGTGTCCGCAATTGATTTTTGTAAGTCCCTAAATTGTTCCTTTGACACATATGAGGATGTTTCCATGTGTAACTAATACTGTACAGGGTCCTCCTCCGACTCATTATCGCGTGATGGTGGTAGTCGTGCTGTCTCAGGAGTAAGTAGTTCAGGTGTAGAATCTCACGAGTCACCCCTGGCAGGAGCTTTTCCCTTTCTTGGCACCATTTTTGAAATTGTGATCAATTCCTGGAGAGCCAATTAAATAGACAAAGCATGCGGTTTAAAACCACTAATTCTCAGCTCTAAAAGGAAAATGTAGAGGGGCCTCATAACCTGTTGGCGAGGCACAATTCTCTTGAATTCAAGGGGCTTGGGCGAGCTAACTTAGTTAACTATCTAGGCAGGTGACTAAACAAGCACACGTGACCATAACTGAATATGGTAGGTCTCCAACTCGTTTCCAACAGACCTTTTGATGATTTGGCGATAATTCGCGGTGATTTGCGATGGTTAGTTATTCGCTGGCCGTGAGCTTACGCGATGCGATCCGGGATCTGCTAAAGCAATGGCGATATCGAATCGTGAATAGTCCTACTTCCCAGTTGGTATGAAAATAGGTAACCGTGACATTTTGCTCTACTCCTATATCTCTCTTATAACGACGAATGGAGAATGGTTTTTAGCCAGTATTAGCTTTTCTTGATAGACGGATCAGTATTGTTCGTATTATCTTATCGCTCCACCGGCCGAAACCCCACACCCAAGTTAAATCTTGGCCTATCGTATTGGTTCCACTTGGATTGAGGGCACTCCACAGCCGGCTTATCTTAGCGCCATTCTGTCATTTCCACTGCTGCTGCTGCTGCTGCTGCTCTTCTCTCCGTAGACTCCTTTCCGAGCCCTTGTCCACGCTAATCCGCTCATCATGCCACCTAATAAACGGCCACGGACCGAACCGATTGTTCGCGTCAGAACTGGCTGTTACACCTGCAGACGTCGGAAGAAGAAGTGTGACGAAGTTCGCCCATTTTGTGGGGGATGTGTGCGGAATAACCTGAACTGCGAGTGGCCCGCCAATGTACCCGCCAACTCAACAACACGGTCCGATGGCCCCAGCACAATGGTACAGCAAGCTGGACCAGATGAAGCAAACAGCCCGTCTACGGCGAGAACGCATCGTGATTCCTCGGGGTCACCCAGGTCACCGTCCGGGTCACCGTCCGGGTCGGTGGTGTCCCCACCGGCGATGTCCTCCGGCTTCGACGCAGCGGAGCGATTCTCGCCACCGACTGATGAACAAACCCTCCCCGCTCCAATTGATTTTCACCATGTTACCCCTCGAAGCTCTATCTCGGAACCAGAATCGCCCGCTTCAATGACGGTTGGGAACTTCATGCCTCGCAGTCTATCAATGCTCCCGGGGTATAGCCCCGAATCATTCCAGTTATTGAGCCATTACCTCGCGACTACAGCCGACGTTATGGCCAATGGCTCTACTCCCGTCAACCCTTTTCTAGTTCAGATTGTTCCGTTAGCGTTCAGCAGTGATCTGTTGCTGCAACTGGTCCTGACGCAGAGTGCTGCGCATCGAGCATTTCGGTGCCGCAATGACTCCGACGAGGTCGCTCAGAGCCACTACACCAAAGCTTTACAGCTCTTCCGGAAAGGGGTTACTGAATTTATTGACGGGAAAGAGTCTAACCCCTTGATGCTCACGGTTGGGGCGCTCGTGATGTGTTTTACAGAGGTACTTGTTCCATATTATGCAAAGACGAGGCAGCTAACGCTTTAACAGACAGCCAAAGGGGACATGAATGGAACAATATTTGACCATCTATCAGCAGCAAACTCATTATTGACGCGTCTCCTCTCACTAAGTGACGCAGCGGTGCCAAAGGACCTCAAAGATTTCGTTATTGAATACTACACGTATACAGCGGCCGTGAGCATGATCTCGATCGACGCGCGGGTCAGTCATCAGCTGCTGTTGAACTTCGATCTGGAACAGAAAGCCCGCCAGCTGCTACAATCGGAATATGTCGGAAACCTTTGTGGCTGCTGGTTGGAGTTATTGCTCCTAATTCCGTGCATCTTTGATCTGGGCCGACAGTGGATGATGCTCGATGGCCAACCATCTGTGCCGACTGCTGATGACATTGCAATGTTTGGGTCCTTGCAAGCTCAAATCATGCGATGGGACCCGTTCTCGTTCGTTACCCCGGAGGTGTTCTTGGCCGGTCGTGTCTTCCAACAGGCTATGTTGCTCTATCTCTACACCTCACTGGGATCGTTCTCGCGAGCAGAAGACGGGATGCACCAAGGATTGATCAATACTGCAATTACGGAAGCCATGTCGTACCTGAGTCAACTATCAGCTACGGCCCGGATTAACTCCGGTCTCTGCTGGCCCATTGCTGTGGTAGGGTCCTGTCTGTTTGACGTAGAGCAGCAGGATCAGCTACGGCGGCGGCTGACAACGATGGTAAACACTTTCGGTCTGGGAAACATGCAGCGAACCCTTCTTCTACTAGAAAACATGTGGCAAATGCCGCTCGATGAGGCAGGCCCGTGGAATATATGCCGGGCAATGCAGCAACACCAAATTTGGATATCCTTTGCATAACGGTTGATTAATCATGGCTTTATTCATACAGTACATCATCATCCATAGACCCCCGACAGAACAGTCCTCCGTCTACTGGCCCAGATTCTTCGGCGCTTCGGTGGCAGGGCCTTCAGGTGTCACATAAGCCTTAGTCAAGCCACCATCGACGACGAAGTCAGCGGCATTAACGAAGCTGCTCTCATCACTCGCCAGGAAGATAACAGCATGAGCCTGCTCAATAGCCTCCCCAAAACGGCCAGTAGGGAAGTGTACTTCCCGACGGAACCGTTTCTCCTTGTCATCCCCAAGCCAATCCTGCAGCAGCGGGGTACTAAAAGATCGTTAGCTCAGGCAACCCACAGAAACTAGAGACAAGGGAACAGCATACTTAAGAGGCGCAGGACACAACGAATTGAAACGGAATCCCTCGCGGGCATGCACAATAGCCAGCTCCCTCGTCATAGCCAACACAGCACCCTTACTAGCCGTGTACGCCAACTGTGGCGTAGCAGCGCCCACAAGCGCAACCATACTCGCCGTATTAATCACGCTACCTGTCTTCTTGCCATGCTTCCGGAGACTCTTAACGGCATTCTTGCTTCCATACCACACGCCCTTTACATTAATATTCATCGTCAAGTCCCAGATCGCTTCGGGTGTTTCCTCTGAGTCCCCATCCTTGGGATGCATGATTCCGGCATTGTTGAACATCACATCGAGGCCGCCCCAGGAATCAAGGTGCGCCACTGCGGCCTCAACTTCGGATTCCTTCGACACATCGACAACACGGTACTCGACCTTGCCATCACGCTCGGGAACGACTTGGTTTACCTTCGCGAGGGCCTTTTCGAGACCCGGGCCGCTGATGTCGGTCATTAGGACGGAGGCGCCTTCGCGGAGCATGAGGATGGTGGTTTCGAGACCGATGCCTCTATAGCGGCGACATCATTAGCGCTATCCTTATCCACGCGCTGCTTTTTTCATTAAGGGAATATAGGGAATAGTAACGTACCCAGCGGCACCGGTGACAATGGCATTCTTCCCGGCTAATCTTCCGACCATTGTGTTCTTTGTATCTTTAGAGGTGTTAGATATCTTTTAGAAGTATATACTCAAGACAAGGTCAACAAGTCAATTCAAAAAACGTGTACGAGGTATGATATAGAAATATCACTATAGAGAGGGATAAAACAAAACACGCTCCCTTTTATAAATCCGCCCCGCATCAGACCAGATAGCAGATAACGCAAACAAACAATAATGTGCCACCATTCAATCTCCACGCCGCGGTTAGGGTAAGCCTCCACAATCGCCAAACTCATTACCTACGGAAAATGTAGCTGGAGAGGTACGATCCACATTACCGCGAAGTATCATTGCCTCGGTTGCGATAAGGAAATGATAAGCGTGGGGTAAAAGTTGTGGAGCTGCTGCCCCTCGCGCGGTCCCGGAGCGCGCGAGGCCTAGGTATGCGCTGTACAGTACAGTACCTACACAATAGTCATAGTTGGTTCTACTCCATAGTTTCACCATCAATACTTGGCCTCTATGCCATAGTCTCTTCGGGCCCTTGGAATAGAACTACATACATGATATTAAACATAAAGCTTTAAACAGACACCGCATGTGCTGCCTGTTGGATGTTTTTTAGCTCCCCTAGTAATACTAACCACCCTACCACCCCTCGACCACTTCCTACATGAGGATTGGTTTTGTATTCTTGGACCTTGTGCGCTTCTTGACCTCCACAATGCTCAAAATCCTTGAGTGATTTCATGGCCTACCTGTGAAGGCGCGGTATATTCCCTCTTAGCACTCTGCCGCAAAAGACAATATGGTTGTAGACCCACTGAATCTTATTGTTTGGTACTGAGTGTCTGGATTGTGGGAACGGCTCTGGGAACGGGAATTCCTCCCCCTCAACGATGTGGCTTTAACATGGAAGGTTCATGTGCTGCCTCGACTCAATCAGACAAAATTTTAGGCAGGCTGGAATCGTAGGAATCTTCCTTGATGTCCTCACTGGGCCTGATTAGATATTCATTTTTTATTATTAGCTGTTTGTGGGGCAAACTCGAGACGACCGCTCGGAAACAAAACTGGGATTGACTACGGAACCAGTGATTTAGACCGAGCGGGCGTCAGAGTTTCCTGTCAAGCATATGTCCCCTGAGCTTAGGCCCATAAAAGCGCTCCTAGAGATGAGTTTGTAGGTTGGGTCTCTTTAGTTGTTTCAGTGATTGCACCGGATTCTTTAGAGCGAGTACCATGAATGTGAGTTCAAGAGCAGTACCCAACTTACACCACTATATAAACATTCAGTCATCTGTATGTTCCGGGTATTGGCCCAGAAGTCTGGCCAGGTAACAAGGCCAGTAGTTGTGAAGGGCTCGGAGGTGAGAATTAGAGTTGGATCGTTGAGCGGGATGCAGTCCGCGTCCAACCAGAGGATCTTTTCAAAGGAAGAGGAAATGATAGCAATCGACTTGATCTAGAACTCGTCTATGTTGTGAGTACTCTTAGAATTATCCTGTCCCGCCAGGATCTCTGAAAGCACCAAGCATTTTACTCCCAGTAGGGGCAAAATCGCCTCGCAAATAGAGGGCTCATATTCCGTCCGATCCTTCATAACTCCACGGGCAAGGTCGATCCAGTCCGTCGTAGTAAAAAGAGCGATACCATAAAAGGTAGGCAAATATATCCCTCCGGCTGATGACACTATACCCATGGTTCCAGAGACGTAAGCACGATCGAGCTTTGAGTTGCAGATCGCATGAGCGGAGCCGTCATGTGCTGCTTGCATGGGCAGTTTAATCTCATCATCATTGGCAATGTAGGTTTGCCGAGGAGCCTCATTGATTGCGTCGAACCGTAGGAAGCCTGTGCCGCCGTGCAGGTTTGGTGGGGGACAGTCGAGCACATATTGCTCTAGCAGGGGATGGAGATGCTGCCAGAGCTGGACTGCCTGTCTAAAAGCGGAGTAATGATTTGCTGGGGCTTCTTATGCCAGAAATAATATATGCATTAAGCAGAAAGAGAGCGACGACGAGCGATGCGAGGATGGTCCTGCGCGCAACCAACATTTTGGCGAAGCTCCCACAAAGGGAAAAACGCAAGAAAACATGAAATATGAAGGAGATTTATGTAACAGATCACTCGCCTAGGTAATCAACTATTAGTAAAAAGGGGCTAAGATTTCCAACCCGGCTGTATACTCTCATTCGCTGCTAAATCAACAAGGACACACAGTCTGAGGTGTCCAACCCTGACAGATCAAGAACACGGCCCGGTGCTAAAGTGTGATATCGTGTCAAAATGGCATGACCAATAAGCATTTCTTTAATAGGCCAATTAACACTTACCTCGTAGCTGTGGACTAGTTCGAGCGCGAAGGATGATGGGCGCCTCGGCTGATCACCCTCAGAGCAGCTCTCAACCGCTGTTTTTATTCCGAATTGGGCTTTGGGCTTGATACCCCTGGCCTTGACTCAGCCTTATATTATTTCTAGCCATATCTGACGTGAGCCAATTGGATAAAAGAATGGTGGCTTGAAGGCTACTAGTAGAATTAGTTTGTAAGCGCTTTGCCGCACGCAAGAAGTTTGATGTTTTCCTCTGACTGCTTCACACCCCCTCTTCTCACGAGTTTCTGAGATCATGGGTCCAGAATGATTCTCAATTGAATTTTGCGCTTGTTGTTTTACCCGTATAAAACATATAGAATATTTTAATCTTTGACTAGAGCTTTAATCTCGACTAGATATCTCTATCTCCATTGGACCTTGCTGGATTGCCTCATCTGGGTTGTTATTTGAATATAGCCTATTGTTACTGTATAAGCATCTCTAGACCACCAAAATAATCAGAATTTCCGTGGGAAGGGGGCTGCACAAGAAGCTGGGCGCAGGGGGCTTCCTTGTGTAGTAGGCTCTTTCATTGCTGACATTGAAATATGACTGCTTACTTTGGATGTGATTTTGACTTTAGTACATATATCTCTCAACTTATTATGAACTAACTATCAGCCCCGGATAGAGGCTATAGGAATACCAACGCGACGACCCCTGCACGGAAAACCCATATAGTTTCGTCCAAACCGCGTTTGATTTCTTTTATGGCCAAGAGTTACTCTGTTACTGTATGATAGAGGATTATGCGGCACGGCGGCAGATTTGAACGTAAGTCTTAAAACACTATAGACGTGGAGGTATATACGTTTGCTATTCACACAACAGATTTACGAATCCTTAATCTAATCAATTCTATCCCAGTCCGAGTCCCAACTACACCGTCTCAATGTACCGTTTGAACTCCCTGGAAACTGTTAGTATTTAACCAGATGCTTGCCATGCAATCGACTTACCAGTCCGTCACAGCTTCTCTCCACACCCGCAACTCATGCTCACGTGTTGCAGTGAAGAAGTCCACGAACTCTCCGCTTAAGATCTCCCGCGCAATGCTATTAGGTGAGTTAAACCGCTTGAGGGCCTCTTCCAGAGTATTCGGCAGCAAGCCTGGACGAGTGTTACTCTCCTTCATCGCCGACACAGGGGGTACTTTGATCTCCAATTTCTTCTGAACACCGCGCCAACCAGCAGCGAGAATTACACTAAGCGCATAGTGAGGATGCAGATCCGCTCCAGGAATGCGGACCTCGAAGCGCGTCGCACCGGGCTTGCATACCGGTGGCGTGATGATGCGAATCGAAGCCATTCGGTCTTCAAGACCCCAACTGATATTTACGGGAGCCCAGAAGTTTTCGACCAGCCGTTTGTAGGAGTTGATGGTTGGTGCGAACAGGGGCATGATGTCTGGCAAGGCTTCCAGGAGACCAGCGAGAAATTGGCGGCCTAGATCGGATAGCCCAACTGCATCGGGCCAGGGGGCATTGCTGTCGGGCGTTTCGCGGGCAAAAAGGTTCTTGCCTTCGAGATTGCAGAGGGAGACGTGGATGTGACCGGAGCTGCCTGGTTGTCCCTGGATTGGTTTCGCCATGAAGCAGGGTGTGATGCCGTGCTCGACACCTATTGACTTTGCTAGGAACCTTTGATTGTTAGTGCGAGCCGGGATAGCGGCAAAGAATTACATACTTGAAAAGGGAGACTCTGTCTGCCATTTCGCGAATGTCGCATACTTTGAGAGCTGCTTCATATACACCCGGCCCTCCTTCGGTATGCCATCCTTCAATATCACAATTGATTTGCGCGGAGGTATTGAAGATATCGTAGAAATATTTTTTGAACGCGACCGGTCGCGTTGCGCTATAGGAGAAGCTGCCCGCAGTTATGGGGCGCAGAGCGCCAGGAGCGTTCTTTTCGAGAAAGGCGGCAATATTGTGGGTTGGTGAGCTCTTGGGGCCGTATCCGTCTTCCGAAGGGGTCTGAAAATTCATAAACTCCAATTCAACTAATCTCATCAGAATTGCAGTTGAAAGCCACCAGGGCAGAAAAAAAAAACTTACCACCCGCCATCCCCTGACAGTTCTCCGCAGCAAGCTTGTCGCATATCGACTTCAACATATTCCGACCGTCTGCAGAAACAGTCTCACCGTTCTGAATAAATCGCACCAAAAAGAATGGAATATCATCCTCCCATGGTATCCTCCTGAAGGTGCTCAGATCTGGGACAGCGATAAAGTCCACATACCCCGCGTCCTTGGGGGCGATGTTCGCATCGGTTGTGTAGAGTACATCTTGCATGTCCCAGCCAAAGACCGCAGAGCTGAAGCCGAATCCCTTTTGTGCGATGCCTAGGAATTTCTCCTTGGACATCACCTTCCCGCGGAGGATGCCATCGCAGTCAATGCCGGCGACTTTGATCTTGATGTCGTCTGCAAGGACACTTGGGAGATTTTCCAGTGTGATTTCCGTGGTCATTATGGCGGATTCTTCGGTCATTCAATCAATTCTAGTATAAGTCAAGACAATGGTGAGGAACACCAAAAAAAAAAAAAATTACCAAGACAAAGATTTAAAGGACTATACGGAGCTAGCTGCCCGCATAATGACGCAGCGGCTGAGCTCGCATCGCGCAATGCGCCGCATCAGACACCGATACTGCTCCGATATCCACCTAAATCACTTGTGATGTCTGTCGTCTGCTAAGAAAACCGTGGTGGAGAGAAGTGGAGGAGCGCAAGCTGTCGGATTGTTCACCGCGGACCGCGCTGCGGGGAAGCAAAAGACCGCGCTTATCGATAAAGCTGACAGCCCCACGTACCCCAACAAGCTCATTATTATCAAGTAACTATCATACTCTCTGTTTAGAAGTTGGCCCTTCTACGTTACTATCGTCAAGTATTGAGCCATCATGACACGCATTATTCGAGTCGCTATTCTGGAATGCGACACCCCTATCGATCCTGTCAAAGATCGCTACGGGACTTACGGGGATTTTTTCAGCCGTCTTTTGACCGCCGGCCTCCAAGGGCTTGGAGCGGCCGATGTCGAGCTGCAGACAACGAAATGGGATGTGGTGAACAATCTCATATATCCCGAACCAGAGGAATTCGATGCATTGTTGTTGACGGGGAGCAGTGCGTTTAACAGTCCAATAGTGGTCTTTGTTACTTACATGTCCAGAACACGATGCGCATGCCGATGTACCGTGGGTAATCGAATTGACAAAATACGTCCGAGACATTTTCGAGCAGCAAAAGAAGCCCATAATCGGCATATGCTTCGGGCACCAGATTGTTGCTCGTGCTCTTGGTGCTCGCCTAGGCCGGAACGACGCCGGATGGGAGATTTCGGTCGAATCATTCTCTTTGAGTGATGTAGGGAAGCAGCTGTTCTCTCAGGATGCTTTGGTAAGATGCCTAGCAAATAGTGTATTCCTCAGCTAATTGATATAGTTCTTGCACCAGATGCACCGTGATATTGCGTACGAGGTTCCCCAGGGGTGTGTCAACCTCGGTTCTAGTCCCCGATGTGAAGTGCAAGGATTATATATTCCCCAACGTATCTTAACCATACAAGGCCACCCGGAGTTTGATGAGTTTGTAATGACGAACTTGATTGATGTGCGACATAGACAGGGCATATTTGGTGCTGAGCTGGCAAAAGATGGGTTATCGAGAGCCGCGAAGCAGCATGATGGGACGGTCTTCGCGAAGGCAGCTTGCAAGTTGATTTTAGGCTGAGAGCGTCTATATGATTGTGTACATGAGTAGTGGAAATCGTAGGATATGAATAGAAGGTCAATTCAGAGACATTATGTTGTGAATTTGGTGTACGTAGATTGTGTGAATCCTTGAGCATCCAGACATAGGAGGCTAGACGAGGAGCGGGAGGGCTTGGTGAGCTCCACACAATTACCGCGCCCACCCATTATGCTGTCTGTTATCGGAGCGCGCTATTGATAGCCCACTATCAGTACTAGTAGTACATACCTATATGTAGCCAGACAGACTTCTTCCCCCACACCACATCTTCAATCCCTCGCTATCTCTCTCAGACATACACTGTAGCCAACATGACCAACCAAATTCGCACACTCTCCCCCTCTACCAACAAAGTCATCTTTGAGCACCCGGGGACCTCGCTTGACGAAGCTCGAGTCAGCGCCCAAGCATCTGAAAATGCCTTTCAATCCTACCGACATCTCGCCCTTGCTGATCGCAAGGCAATCATCGTCAAAGCGTTGGGTCTAATTAGCGCAAACAAGGAGGCCCTTGCTAATGAACTCACGGCTCAAATGGGCCGTCCAATCGCCTACTGCACAAAGGAGATTGACACAATGCGCAAACGTGCAGACTACCTCCTGAGCATAGCAGACGAGAGCCTCAAGGACCTGCCCGGACAGACAGAAAGTGGCTTCAGACGGTTCCTGAAAAAGGAGCCCCTTGGCGTGACTTTAATTTCGACTGCATGGAATGTAAGACAGCAAATCCGGGTCTCACAGAGCATCGGACACGAGTTAACCGGTAATTTAAATAGTACCCATATCTAATCACAGTAAACACTCTGCTTCCGGCTCTCCTCGCCGGAAACACCGTTCTACTGCGCCCATCACCTCAAACTCCTCTCCTGGGCGAACGACTCGTCTCGTATTTCCAGGAAGCCGGACTCCCCCCCAACGTCCTCCAACTCCTTCACGTGGGCTCCCTCGATGTCCTCGACGAGATCGTCAAGCTCCCCCTGATCAAGCTTGTCTCATTCACAGGCTCTACCGCCGGAGGAATCCGTCTCCGCGAAGCAATTGCCCGCCGCATCGTCCCTGTGAACCTCGAACTGGGCGGCAACGACCCCGCATACGTCAGGGCGGATGCAGATCTGGCCTATGTCGCAGGGCAGCTCGTCGACGGGGCTGTTTTCAACTCAGGACAGAGTTGCTGCGCGATTGAACGTGTCTACGTCCACGCCGATGTGTACGACAAATTCATTGCCGAGGCGCAAAAAGAGCTGAGCTCGTTAGTTTCCCAACTCTGACCAGCCACATTACCCGAATACTAATATGAGGCCATCTAAACAGCTACAAACTCGGTGACCCTACTGACAAAACAACAACTACCGGTCCCGTCATCTCTAAACAAGCTCTAGCACACATCCAATCTCACATTGACGACGCCCTGTCCAAGGGTGCTGTGGACTCAACGCCCCAGAATACGACCTTTAGCTCCCCACCCTCTGGAGGAAACTATCTTGCTCCGAGGCTGCTCACAAACGTCAACCATGACATGATTACCATGCACGAAGAGACCTTCGGTCCGATCATGCCGGTTATGAAGGTCTCTTCCGATGAGGAAGCCGTTGCTCTCATGAATAACAGTGACTACGGTCTTACAGCTAGTGTCTGGACAAAGGATATCAAGGCTGGAGAGGACCTTATCGAGAAGATTGATGCGGGGACGGTGTATATCAATCGGTGTGATTATCCAAGTCCGGTATGTCTCGCATTTTTCTCTTGCCGCCTTGCTTGAGAACAGTAATACTGATTAAAGCAATGCTTAGGACCTGGCATGGATTGGATGGAAGAACTCTGGGTTGGGATGTACGTTGGGACCGCATGCCTTTGATGGATTTTACAAGTTGAAGAGCTTCCATATCAAGGAGGAGCAAGCTTAGGATAGCTTGATAGATACTACTATTGTGCTCCTAAAGCAAATCTGAAGGTGATACAACTCGCCTTTAATGATGATGACTCAATGTGTATGTGTGATACTATGTAGGATACCCTAGCCGTAAGGTTAGAATGGTGAAACCTACTACATACCTACTTAAGAGCCATACGATATCTTACTATATCTAGTCTTTAGTAAGAATAGGTTCATAAACTAAGTAAGATCTAGTTCTGAGCTGATATGGTTCCATAGGTTTAGTATTTGTTGGGTCGGATCAGGTCTTTGGCCTAATTCGACGAATTGAAAGATGCTATTAGATGTTTCGGCCACAGTTCAAAACCGCTGCTGGAGAAGTATTTGTCAGGCCCCTGGACCTGAAGCATATAGTACGCTTGCTGGAAGATCTACTGATCTTCCATTGTGCCTTTTTAGTGCAGTGGGAACTAGCTAAAGCAAGCACGCTAGTCCTAACAGTATTAGACCGGAGGAATACTGTTTCTAAAAGATTGAGTATGCAAAGAAGGTAGGTAGGTCGTAATAAGATCAGGGCAGGGGCAATACTCCCCACCTTATACCCTTGAACCTAGCTTGTCACCGCTAGTAGTCAAGGTGCCGCCTAGCATCCCGTTATAGAAAACTTCAGTAAAAAGAGTTCCGTTCAAGAGAAACAGAAAAGTAAAAAAAATAAAAATAAAAACTAAAAATAAAATAAAAATAAAAATAAAATAAAATAAAATAACGGAACAGTTCCAAATTGGTGATGATATTAGACCTGCTTATAATATCATTGTTGCTCGTGCTCAAACAACTCTCTATAGTGTTTTTTGGCTTGTTTATCGATGTATGTCTTGGGATGAAGCTACCAATCCCAGTCATGAGAGGACAATGCAGGACATCACGCAAAGTTGCACGCCGGATATCATCGCATAGTTTTTCAAGGCCGGCCGATACTGCCCATCGCTGAAGGTGTGGTTCAGGAACTAGAGAGGAATCGGCGGGTAGGATAGGATACGGGGGCTCCGAGGACACTGCTCAAGGAGTTAGGGTTACACCAGCCATTGCCAGCTTCAACTTCACCTGTGTCTCGAAGAATCAAGTATTATTTATTCTTCAATTGACGGCAATCTTAGGCATCCTATGTCAGGTGGTCCTAACCTCTAGACTAAGTCATTCTACAGAAAATAGTCTTCCTTACAGCTCGGCTTTTAGATAGGAATGGAAACTTCTTCGTCCTTCCTTCCTTTAGACACTCTATCGCAAACGAAACCTAATATCCTTTCAGTTGGTGTCTTAGCCGTCCAGGCTGTTAATTCCTCGTCGTAAGTAACCCATATACCTCAATTTCCCTCGAGATTTTCCCGCTGTATAAGGCTCTCAGCCAGCCACAGTAGACGCAGTATTCAATCATCATCATCAATCTATATCTGCAATGCACTTAGCCAGAATGATATCTGGCCAGCTATCTTTCGTCGGGGTTTACTATTTAATGCCAGCCTTCCCAACAGCTAGAAACCCCCAAGAATTGCTTCCAGGCATAATCTAAACAGGACATGGAGTTAGCCCTAAGTGGCGTCTCATTGTAGGGACGCCGCGCTGGAGGCCCATCTCAAGCATACGTTAATGCTCTTTCCCATCCTTACAGGACAATTATACACTGCCAATGGCGCACCGACTGTTCGAACAAACGTGTAAGTGAGTGCAACTAATAATTAGCGTAGTAATAAGAACGCCATCCCCACATCTCCGCACGGGCGACATGTAACGTTCAACTGTAACTATCTAGCCCTGGCGAAGACAACAAATCCCACTTACAGATAAGATATAACTAGGAACCCCTCTTTTCCCCCACGAAGATCAACCCTATCTCCTCCTATTTATTCCCGGACCATAACCCCCACCCCCCTGTTAGATCTTCCAGATCATACATATCAAATCATTCTCCGAAGTATCATATATATACAATTACCCCAAAATGGACTATTCTCTCCAATCCCACCAATCCTTCATCGGCCGTCCAACCAAAGACCTCCCCACGCCATCGTTAGTCCTAAGCAAACACGTTCTGGAAAAGAACACCAAAAAGCTTCTGGAAGATATCAAAACCCTAGGAATCTCATTCAGACCTCATGTGAAAACGCTGAAGGTGACTCTCGCCATCCACCCTCGTCCTCCTCCCCCTTCCATTAGCATATATATACTGTACATGCAACCAAACAACACTAACACGAGAACAAAAAAAAAATACAGTCCCTCGAAGTAACAAGACTGATGCTCGGCAACGGCCAGCACCGCAAAATAGTCGCCTCCACTCTATGCGAGATCCGAGGGGCCCTCCCCTTAGCCAAGGAGGGAATCCTAGATGAGGTAAATATTTATTCCCCATCTACTACCTCCTACATGCCCCCAATTGACTATAATCCCTAAAAAAAAAAAAAAAAAAAGGCCCTCTACGGCATCCCAATCTATCCCAGTGCCCTCCCCCACCTAACCCAGCTCTCCGCATCCCTAAAAATAAGCCTCATGGTCGACAACCCCCAACACATCGACATCCTCGAGTCCTATGCCACCACCACAGGATCCACAACCCCCTGGCCCGTCTTCATCAAAGTAGACGTCGGATCCCACCGCGCCGGTCTAGAGAATTCCTCGCCCGCACTGCCCGAGCTCGTCCAGCGCGTTGAGGCATCCCCCGCGGCTGAGGTATACGGTTTCTACTGCCACGCGGGACATTCGTACGGGTGCCGGACGGCAGAGGAGGCGGGGGAGGTGTTGCGGGCTGAGGTCGAGGGTGTGGTATCTGCTTCGAGGTTGCTGAGCATCGGGGGTGATAGGAAGGTAGTTGTTAGTATTGGATCGACGCCGACGGCTCATGTTGTGGGTCAGTTGAAGGGGGAGTTGCCTGCGGGATTGGAGTTGGAGTTGCATGCTGGTATGTAACTTTTCTTTTCTTTTCTTTTCGTCTTGTCCGGTTTGGGTGTATTGAAGTCTAATGGGGAGTAGGAAACTACCCGTCCAATGATCTACAGCAGGTTTGTACTGGGCTCGTTCACGAATCGCAACAGGCTATTCGGATTCTTGCCGAGGTGTGCAGTGTCTATCCGGAGCGTAATGAGGCGCTTATCAATGCTGGGACGGTGGCGCTGTCTAAGGAGACGAGCGGGGCGCCCGGTTTTGGGCGTGTGACGGATAGCCCGCAGTGGGCTGTTGTGCGGATGACGCAGGAGCATGGGATTCTGGGGACGGCCGGTGGGGAGAAGGTGGAGGAGAAGTTTAGGGTTGGGCAGAGGGTGTGGCTTTATTGTCAGCATGCTTGTATCACCGCGGCGCAGCATCATGTTTATTATGTGGTTGACGAGGAAGATGTGGTGACGGAGACTTGGGTGCCGTGGAAGGGGTGGTGATTGTTGCTTTGCGTTGTATAGGAAAGGTATCGTGTTTGGAGAGGATTGTAGAACGTTATCTAAATCATATAATTGACATGAGAATAGACACAAGACGTTGTGGATTAAATACAAACTATTATATGGCAACCGGGTATATCATGACATGGCTCATTCTTCGTCATTAGCATCCTCCACCGAAGCAGAGCCCTTGGACTGAGTCGGTGTCTGAGCACCATCCTGTCCATTCTCTTCCTCCTGTTCATTCTTTCCATTCTGTCCGTTTTGTCCATTCTGTTCGTGCTCCTCATCGTCATTCTCATCACCCTCCGGTCCATGCTCTGGTGGTTCTCGCTGAACCATTTTGCCCTTGCCCTGTCCATTCTTCAACGGCTTCTCGGCATCACTTTTGAAGTACTCCGTGCCAGATTCCTCCACTCCAGGAGTCACTCTGTCCTTCCCCTTCTTCTTCGCCTTCGCCCTCCGAATCAATCTATTATGA
This sequence comes from Aspergillus leporis, assembly GCA_009176345.1. Classification (NCBI taxonomy): domain Eukaryota; kingdom Fungi; phylum Ascomycota; class Eurotiomycetes; order Eurotiales; family Aspergillaceae; genus Aspergillus; species Aspergillus leporis. The sequence continues at coordinate 168,788 of ML732149.1, read as the reverse complement.
TAGTCCTTCCCTTCCACTTCGGGATTCTCCTCTAGAATCCTCCTCGCACTCTCCCGTCCAACAACGGGCAGCCGATCAACACCCTGCACGCCCTGCGGCACAAGCTTCGGATCCAACAATCCGACCTGGACCAAGATGCTAGCCTGATCCCAGTAAACATGCTCGGAGTACAGCCTACCCGCTCGCAGACTCACTATACTAACGAGGATAATCTCCACCTGTTTATCGGTTGGCGGTACACCGGGCAGCATCCAGGGAACCTCCTGTGTATGCTGGAAGGCAACATGCAGTTCGTCAACGACCCGGTCCGCGCCGATCGTCCGCGAGATCAACCGCAACCGCATAGATGGCGGTAGAGCGCGCAAGAAGCTCTGGTCATAAAACTTGCGTAGAGCACGATTACCGATCCCCCCGCTTACCGTGGGGGTGTATGTCACCGTGGGGTTCAGATGGGTGACGTATGGCTCCATGGTATTGGAAAGATTCATGGAGAAGAACTTCGCTGTTCAAGGTAATCGCCAATAAGTCACTTGACAGTTCCATCAGATTTTGGAAGAGGGTTACAAACCTTCCACGTGTTCCTCCCACCTCTCCTCCAGATCAACATCCCGATTGAATCCCTTCCGAAGAACCTGCAACGACCGACTGAACGCCAAATCACATGCCAATCGATCATACTCATCTAGATCATGCTCCGCGAACCCTGGCTGCGCGTATTCATAGGTATACGCCATATGACCGATACTCAACCGCTCACCGGTTCCTATTCCCGGATCAAGGCGTCGAGTTGTCCGCTTCTTCTTCCCCTGCAGTCCCACCAGAGTCGGAGTAGTCGTCACGTCAACAGTGGTACCGGCAAGATGGGTCAAGATCCGAATTGTAGGCGGATACCGCGATCGGGTGTCGGGGATGTTAGTGGGATAGTAGGCAATCAAAGCGCAGAGACGACTACCATTAGTTGGTTTAAGGTAGTAATCCAAACAGAATGAAGCAGCGTCTCCGAAAGCTATATACCATCAGGGAAGTACATCAGCTCCTATCCAAAACAATCCAAGTAAGGAAAGCAGACTTACCAATGACAGCATAATTCTCACCCACCCCCAACCCTTCCTTCACACTCTTCAGTTTGGCGACATACTCCTTGCCGCCCCCATCATAGGGGACATAAATGACGTCGAAGCCCTCATCTCTCCAATTTTTTAGGATTTCCGTGTCGAATTCGTCGGTCTCAGCAGAAATACATAGTCGTGCTTTGCCTGTGGCGTTGTTGTAGAGAAAGCCTGTTGCTCCCGGTGCGTTGATGGATATGAGAGCCATTTGGCTTTTTTCGTTTTCTCAACCCTTCGCTGGGGTATGGAATCTGCTTACCACGGGTTGAATGAGTAGAAGTTTGGTTAAGTCAGGAACGTACCCACGTGGGAATGGAATGGACGTTCAAAGTGGTTGATATACCTGTCCAAGTATATGGGGGAGCCATCCTTACGTCATGGGGGACAGACACAACGCATACGTCATCGAGCGTGGTGGTTGGGATCAGCTGATTTCGTACAGGGTTAGCTGTACTGCACATTGACTAATTAATCTACATGAAATACATTCTTACATTTATGTTCATTGAAGGCAATTGGTATAAACAGAAGAAACAAGGAAGAGGTAGGCTTGGTGGTAATCTCGTGTCAGTACTGTATGTATATCTACATAGAATCGATATATTATCTGGCTCCCGATAACAAAGTGCATATTCAAACTAGGCACAGTGGCATTTTCTTGTAACTTTGATTGGTGAACTAGATATATGACAGCCATCTCAATCTTTAGTCTTAAAAGAATTTCCCATGGTGAATCCTTCAGTGGGTCACAATATGATCTTGTTTAAGTTTCCGGCCTGAATGGATCCTAGAGTTTGATGATCTACGTAGACCATATTACCCATAATAACAATGACAGGAGACACATTCTACCCTGCTATCAGTACTATGGGCTCTAGCGGCGATTTCCAGTCCCCGTGTGGTAGGTGATGCTAAATAGTCCGGAGGATGTATAGCAATTCCCGTAGATGACCATAGGCAGGTACCAATGTAACACAACTTGAGTATGACATTCAAGGGCCTCAATCCAACCAAGGTGGGAAACCCCCCAATAAGCCTAAAATCCACATGTAATGTATCTCCCGGTTTCTAATGTGCCAGTGTGATCGACATACCGAGTCCAAGTCCGAAGCCGAAGCCGAACCATCTCCCGTCCAGTCGATACTGTATTTTGGTGCCATTGGCAAAACCAATTCTGAATGGAAGCCGAAACGAGTTGTACTAGCGATAGCTATGTTCCATTCCTTTCCTCAACATTAGTCTGTCAAAAGGTTATCCTAGTTCACCCGTCAGCAATTCTTCCTAATCAATCTATATGACTTTGGGGTTCGCCAAGGTGACGGGTTGCAAAATAGCACAACCTATATAATGGCGTCAGGGCACCTATGGGACAAACACGATGCCGCAGAATAAGTGAGCTACAGACTTAATTCTAGCCAACTTGAAGTTCAATTCCCTAGAATGAGCCTAGACCCTAATGAGATAAGAACGGAACTAATTAACAACTTTAAACAAGCGAATGCAATGGAGTTCTACATCAAGTCCAATAGCTGAAGGCTTGGTTTTATAGGTACAACTAGCAGGTAGAGAAATGTAATAGCCAATGATATGAGCAGTTATATTAATGTATCCCCAATTCCCACGGTGCTCCCAAAAGGCATACCAGTACCCGGCACCAGCAGTCCATACGCCATCACCAAGGGAATCTAAGGTGCTTAAGTACAAGAACGGACGGGTCACATCACAAATATCGATTCTAATGCCCAACTGTATAAACCAACGAGCAATTACAATGTATCATCAACCAGCCAACAGTTATGATCATGTTGCGCCGCGCTATGCTATGAGCGTACATGGAAGTTAAGGTATCTTATGTCAGAGACCCACGAAAATTGATCTGGTTCCAACCGAACTAAACCAGCCTCTTACCGCTGCCCGAACGGATAGTCACAGTGAAATAAAGACGTTCGAAAGGAAAGGCCATATTGCCTCTAACGGTGGCCACGGAGTATTGTGAATTTTGCAGCATCAATCAATCATCCTTGGACCTATCTCCGGTAGCACGAGTCCTGCTCGTTCCTGCTGAAGGACTAGGGAAACGACCTATTACTGATGTTCCATTATGAAGGTTGGACCCCGATCGGTTAAGCTCAGGCTTCCGCCGTGCCTTGGAGGAATCTCGCGATTCTAGCCCGTCGTTGAGTTCAATCAGATCTCCTACCCCTCGCGTTCCAGGTCGATGGGCCGTGCCGTTCATTTGGTGGCCTTGTGTACCCTGCTGCAGTTCATTGAAGCCGGCCTTTGCTCGACTGGTCATCTTCCTGACCCAACCCTCGACTGCGCCGCCTATATTGTCAAGGCCGGTGGAAGCATGGGACACTGAAGTTGATGTGTACTCGGTAGTATCTTGAAAGTTCGGTGGAGCAGGCGCCGGTGCAAAATTCGGTAGATGATCCGCAACGAATTTGCTCAGACCATCGAGAGCAGGCCCAGGTGCCATAGTGTCGCGATCGAGGGTGCCAACACCCGTTCCGGCGAGCTGGATATTGCTACGCTGACGTTGATGGCGCACAGCAGGCCTAGACTTGGCGAAGGCCCGGGATTTTGATGAGTCAAAGGGAGGTCGAGTTCCTGATGCGGAAGGTGTTCTCGAAATTTGAGGCTCGTTTTGTGATGATGTCGAGGACAATGTGGGGGTCCTCTCGCGTCCGGATAGCGAAGGGTTCTCATGGTCAGTATAAGAAACAGATTTCCGTCTCGAGCGCGGAAAGAACCCTAACGCCCTGCGCGGGACACGGCCAATCTCTACAGGCGCAGAAAAGCCATCAATCTGCACCCAAGACTCGTGTTTCCATATTCGGTCACCTTCGCCATCGGGGGAAGTGTCCGGGGTTGTTGCGGTTGAATCGCGAGGTTTCGGAGTCGAACTTGGCGCTATTGAGCTCCCACTCGGGTCTTCTAGAGAGTCACGTCTGGAACTTTCGGCATTCAGAAGATTGACGTCATGCTTGAAGGGCCGCCCTTTGACTGAACAGGAACCCACTGGCAAAAGGACAGTCTGCCGACCTTGAATACTATCGCTCGGCCAAAATCCATTCGCCTTCCGGAATATCGCGGGCTGGCAGCCATAGCGAATTGTAACACCCGTTATACTGTCTGTCGGCTGAACGTGATGCACGTAAGCCAGAGCTTCTTCATCCTGCTCCGGACCAGGTGTCGAATGACCCGTTCGATCACTGGAATCGCGCCGTTTGTGTCGATTATTCAGACCTCCATTTGACTCTGTATCTGCCAGTAATAGTGCCTCTCTTTTCTTTGCCTGCACAAGTGCTTGTCGTTCTTCCTTAGTCCCAACCCCAATTTGGGGCGAGGAAGGAGCTGTCGGCCCCCAAGATGAGGGTATAGCTGTCCGCGACGGAGCTTTCGTGTACGAATCAGGGCGAGAAGGTTTCCTTGCATGTCCGCGTGCCGCTCCATTTCTGGCTGGGTGTGCGATATCACTCCCTAAAACCGACGAAGCTAGACTCTGTAACGACGACCAAGACGCATCCAGGAAATCCACTGCGGCCCGCGAAGACTCGGCAAGATTAACTTGATTCTTTCCATTGTAGCTGAACCCACCTAACGAGCTACTCGGACCACGGCTAGGCGATGCGGTGACGCGGGAAGGGTGTCTCATAGGCATCGGCGAAATCCCGCGGGATGTATAGGGTGAGGGTGTGGTACCGCGAGATCGGGGCGCAGGGAGGTCCGAGGAAAGCACGGTGGACAGCCCGGATGACGCCCGTTGCCTCCCACCATCGCTCTCATCATCTTCGGTGAAGGATACCAAGCGGCGAGGACGTGATCGAACGGTCGAGGTGGATCTCCGCGTGGTGTTTGTACTAGTCGTCCCAGGGCTGAGGGAGTCGGCAAAGCTGGTACTGGAACTCATCCCTGGCGACGATAAGGGTTATATCGGAGGGAAGGGAATGTCGTCAGCTCTCCTAAAGGAGGTCAACTCTAGGTGAGGGATCGCCAAAGGCAAGTTGCCATCGCAGGGCTCTACAGCAGAGCGTTCGTCATCCAGGTCCCGTTCCTATCGCATCCGTGTCCTTAAGGTGCGATCTAACGTGCGGAGGAATGTGGGAACTCAAGAATCCGCTCGATATCTGATATCTGAACAGATTAGGTTGGAATTCGTGATGACGCACAGTCCAAAGAAACCAGGGACATTGACCTAGGGAACTAGGGAGACCGTCGGAGCTGAGCAGGAGTATGGGGTGGGAGTTTGGGGCGCAGGATGCGGCAGGAGTGTAAATTAGTGGTTTAGCCTCCTTTGTGATGACGACTCCCAAGTTAGTAGTTAGTCTGGACGTTTGTCCACTCACGGCGGGGTGGGTCCAGATTTTTATGTAAAAAGGGCAAGAAAATGGAGAATTTTAAGGCGCCCGTGAAGATTGGACAGGTCACATAAAAGTGTCTGCAGGGGAAGAAAGGTAAACTAAAAAAATAAAGAAAAAGCAAATGAAATAGAAAAATCTTCGGCCGAGGAGAGACTTGAGAGGAGACAAAATTCTGCTCGGGGAGTGTTCGATCGGCAAAAAGGTGATCGTTTCCCAGTCTATCTGTGTTCCCAATGGCAATAATAATGTCATGTCCTTATCATGTTCCGTGATGTTACCACTTTCACCCGCTTGGCCATCGGGCACATTTAGTGTACCGTACCGTATTTCCCGACCCGCCGCTGATCGGCAACTACCCCATTTTGGCCAGTGCGTGCAACCCATTATTACACCTATCTATCAATGATCAGAACATATAGAGAGCTGTATAGGCATCGGATTTATTTCAGAATGACAAGATGACACCGACAATCCCTTCATTTCATCCATTGGTATAATGATAATACAGGAAGTAAAGAAGCTGTCAAATACACTATGGTTGTTAACCTGCGATGGAGAGGAAATTGCCAGATATGTTATGATCGTCATATCCGAGAAAACCGTTAGATATCTAGTATTATGCTCAAAAGAAAAGAACGCCATTCCCTCCGTGCTGTGTACACATGGCATAGACAGACGACAAATCAGTAACTTCACACATTCGTTCGCCAGGTCGTTCACTCAGGCGGCTCTGCCATGTCGGCAGATGGCCGTGTGTCAACATCAGATGCCCCATCTGACGCTGTACTCCATTCCTTTTCTGAGCTGGCCTTACTCAGCGCCTGTAGTTGTGCGGGTGGTGGAATAACCCTGACCCCTCCAGCACGTGTGAAGAAATCTTCTGTTCGAAGACCGCGGACCTCTTTAGGGTCGACGGCTGTCATTTGAAGGCCAGCGGCCTTCTTCTCACGGATGAGCTCCCGGACTGGGGCCATAGCTGCATCACGGCAGGCTTCCTTGATATCACTGCCGGACATGCCTGCCATGGCCTTGACCAGATATTCGAGGTCAAAGTTTTCTCGATCCACCTTAGTATCCTTAAGTACGAGACTGAGAATTCGAAGCCGTTGTGGTGCTGGAGGGAGAACAACAGGGAATTTCTTAGGCATCCGCCTGAGGATAGCATCGTCGATGTCCTGGATACGGTTTGTCGCCCCCATCACGACGACCCGCTGAGGCTCGCCTGAAGAGTTCGCCGAGGTAAGTCCGTCCCAATGTGTCATAAATTCTGCTTTAACCATACCGCTTGCCTCATGTTCACCGCTCCGTCTCGTGCCGAGAACAGCGTCGATTTCATCGATGAAGACAATAGCGGGCTGCAGCTTCCTGGCTAGCGAGAAGACTGCATTGACCAACTTATTCGAATCACCGTACCACTTCTCCGTCAGAGTTGATATATGTAAGTTGATAAAGCATGCTCCACTCTCATGAGCAAGGGCTTTGGCAAGCATAGTCTTTCCGCACCCAGGCGGACCATATAGCAGTACACCCGATGGGGCTGTGAGGAGAGACGACGTAGACGCATAAAGATGAGGCATGGTCAAAGGATAGATAACAGACTCTTTCAACTCCTCGATAATCTCGTCCAAGCCTCCAATATCCTCGAATGATACTGAGATGTCATCTGGAGCAACAACATCCATTGCGATCGCTTGCTCGTATTGGTTCAGGACAAGGTCTCCACGCTTTGTTCGTCGCCCCCTTTTGCCTCCTCTACGCGGCGATTCTTCGTCCGATTCCTCTCCTCCATCGAGTTTCCGTAGAATAGCAGCAGACTTGCGCCGTTGTTCCTCTTTCTTTTGGCTCTCCGGGTCGAAATCAAGTCGAGATATGAGGTATCGAATGAGGAAATAGGCCGATGCCGACTACATATAGTTTTAGTGGTCTGAGCGACACTATAGGATGAAGCTTGACTTACCGTGCCGGCAACCATCACCATTTCTTGTAAGAATTGCTGCCATCTTGGACCGCGCGCCGAAGCCATGATGATAAAACTGCGCTCTCAAAGCCAACGAACGACTATAATATTGGGAGAATATGACGCGATCCGGTCCCTGATCGTGGCTTCAACAAAATTCCCGAGGCCAGCAGCGGGATGAAGATAGAATATACGAACAATGCGATGAAGACTTCTGGAGATGACATTCGGGTCGGCCGTCGGCCAAAGCAGCTGTGGCGCTCATCGGAGCCGTGGCTTTGCCGACAGCGTCACATGCTTCACTGCCACTCGTGTGGTTTTGCGGTGTGTTAGGCGGAGAGAGAGTCTCTCCGACACGCCGGCATTCATTCGTCTGAGTTTGTTGTTGTGTTGTTGTGTGCAATACAACTACTGAGCAGGGGTTTTTTTTTTTTTGGCCCTTTCATATTTTTTCTTACCAAAATTATATAGTAGATCTCTAATTATGCCGAAGAGAAAGGCTGCGGCCAGGCTCTCTAGCCTAGCGGAGTCCGACATTGAGGAGGGCAATAGTCTCCTGGAATCACGCGACAATGAGCGCCCTGCGAAGAAGCCGAGAGGACGACCTCGATCGAAATCGACAGAACTTAAACCCGCAGCACAAACGAAAAATGGCTCGAAAGTTGCGCCGTCGCAGGCGCCTGCTACTGCTGCCAAGAAGGGTACAAGAAGGGGGAGGCCAAGGGGTAGCAGAGGCTCAATGCCTCCCGACAATAAAGAAATCATAGAGGAGCGGAAAGAAACCGAACCCGATGCGGATCCTCAAGTACCAGAGAGCGCGCGCGTTTCCAATGATGATCTCGGGGCACCGCAGACGGTTTCTAGGTCAACAAGATCTGCGAAAGCCGCCAAACCTGCGACCACACGCGGGAGACGGAAGGCAAATGTTGGAAAACAGGTCAAGACTGATGGCGAATTTGAATATACCCCGAAGAGTACCCGACAGTTCAAGTCGCCCGAGAAGCGCGACGAACAGGCAGAGCAACCTACAAAACAACGGCGGAGAACAGAGTCAGAGTCGGAACCAGACAATGACATGACAGAGGAGGAAAAAGCCGTGCCGGATGTTGTCGAAGAGACTTTCATCCAGGATGAGCCGGTGGAATCTCGCTCTATTTCCATGTCGCCGACCAAGCGCAGACAGTCCACTCAGCGTACTTTACAAAGTCCACCACTGAAGCCCAACGGGGAACCGGAGTTAAGACGTCGGCTTGGTGAACTTACAAAGAAGTACGATACTTTGGAAAGTCGCTACCGTACACTGAAGGAGATAGGCGTGGTAGAGGCAAATGCCAACATGGAAAAATTACGGAAACAATGCGAAGCGATGACAACTGGTTCGTGGTGTTTGCCCGTTTGATTACACGTGTGTGCTTACTTTTATAGCTTCCAACAACTTGATTGCCTCTCTGAAAACAGAACTAGAGGCGCAAAAGGCGCTTGGCCAACAGAGCCGGGCACTCCAAAAACAATTGAAGGAGCGAGATGCAGAAGTAGCTCGACTAAAGTCCCAAGCTGATGACGCTACCGGCCAGCTTTCTTCCGCTCAAACCGAGGTTAAAGCTTTGCAAACCAAGCTTGCTGCTGCTCGGAACACAGCTGCGACTCTCGAAAGTGCCGCAGCCAAGGTTCCTGGAAGCGCCATCAAGGGTGGCTCCAACCGTGCTAATGCTGCAGCAAGTGCAGAAGCTGCACACGCAGCTCAGTTTGCGCAGCTCAAGGAAGATCTATACACCGATCTCACAGGTCTAATTGTTCGCGATGTGAAGAAGGGAGATGCCGACAACTTGTACGACTGCATCCAGACCGGTATCAATGGAAGTGAGTACTCACCTTCTTGCATGACATGAGATCTACACTAACACAGTAGTAGCCTTACACTTCAAATTGGTTGTACCACACGTCTCATCATCCAACTTTGAGAATGCAGAATTTCAATACATCCCACTTTTGGATGAAAGTCGGGACCGTGGATTGATCGATATCCTCCCTGAATATCTTACGGTGGATATCACCTTCGTCCGTCAGCAAGCGTCGAAATTCTATACTAGAGTCATCGACGCTCTCACAAAGCGGCGGACGAGCACAGGAGAGTAACAGTCTTATACGCATACTTCTTCACCCTCTCACATACTCCCTCATAGCCAATTGGTTGTATTTGTGCGTTTTGTTTCATTCTGAATAAGGATAAGTCATCCCCCAGTTCGCATGGTAGGTAGGAGTCGGGGTAGCTTAACAGCATATATGGAGAAGGGCATCCAGATAAGGAGTTTAGTGTTAAGTTGGATGATTGGCTTTAAAGTATCCAATAGCAGTCATACAAGTATATGCAATATTTCAAAACTTTATTGGATATTTCAATAGATTGACACGCCTTTGTTGATATCAGGGGCAATTGCGGCATCAGTAGGTCCAGTCTGCCGTACCCGCTGCCGTGCCGCCTTGAGAGCGGCCGATTGGCTGCAAGCATCCCCCAAGTTCCTCAAAGTGTCAGTCAGGTACACCGAAAACTGCCCATCTTTTATCGGAAGCTCAACTTGAGGATGCTGTCTGCTTGTCAGCTCACCATCGCTCCATTCATAATTTCTTTCAACTGTTTTTATCTGATTCTTTATTCCTCTACTGCTTTCTTTACAAATTTCTTCTCATCCTTCAATTGACTCGTGGCCGGATCTCCTGGAACGGAATCATGGCGCGTGTCGGCCGCGTTGGGTTTCTCACCCTCGCGGTGGTCTTCCACTTAATGTATGCCTATTCGATCTTTGACATATATTTTGTCAGTCCGATCGTTAGTGGCATGAGATCATTTCGTGTAGAGCGGGAAACCAATGCCGAAGCACCGTCTAAGCGTCTATTCCTGTTTGTAGCTGACGGCTTGCGCGCCGATAAGGCGTTCCAAGCATTGCCTGACCCAGATGAACCTGCAGATACCGAGAACGAAGAGGTTACCTATCTTGCGCCTTTCATTCGGTCCCGTGCGCTTTCTCATGGAACCTTCGGAATTTCCCACACACGAGTCCCCACCGAATCGAGGCCAGGCCATGTTGCGCTTATCGCGGGGTTGTATGAAGATGTGTCGGCGGTGACCACGGGTTGGAAACTCAACCCGGTGGACTTTGATAGCGTTTTCAATAGAAGCCGACATACATGGAGCTGGGGGAGCCCGGATATCCTTCTGATGTTCAAGGAGGGCGCTGTTCCTGGAAGAATTGATGCCGACACGTACGGAGAAGAGGCCGAAGACTTCACGGCCGATGCGACGTTGCTCGATACCTGGGTCTTTGACAAGGTCAAAGAGCTCTTTGCTTCTGCAAAGACTGATCCCGAATTAGATGCACAATTGCGGGACGATAAACTTGTCTTTTTTTTGCACCTTCTCGGTCTAGACACCACCGGTCATTCATATCGCCCCTATTCGAAAGAATATCTGCACAACATTAAGATTGTGGATAAGGGTGTGCAGGAGATCACACAGCTTGTGGAAGATTTTTATGGGGACGGTAAGACTTCGTTTGTTTTTACCGCGGATCACGGTATGAGCGATTGGGGAAGCCATGGAGATGGCCATCCTGACAATACCAGAACGCCCCTCGTCGTTTGGGGTTCCGGTGTGGCCAGCCCTAGGTACACCCATGAGGGAACTATATCAGGACATGAAGATGGAGTTTCATCGGATTGGGGCCTACACAGCGTCCAGCGAAATGATGTGGCACAGGCCGATGTCGCTGCTCTCATGGCATACTTGGCTGGACTTGACTTCCCCACGAATTCTGTTGGACAATTGCCTCTTGAATATCTAGATGCGACGCCTAAAGATAAGGCGATGGCTGCACTTGCGAATACGAAGGGAATTTTGGAAATGTACCGTGTCAAAGAAGAACAGAAGCGCACTGCGTTATTACACTATAAACCGTTTGTGCCTCTTGCGGATCGCAATGAGACTTCTGTGGAGGCTCGTCTCGAAGAGATAAAGGCCCTGATCGCAAGTGGATCATATGATACATCAATCGAGCTGTCTTCTCAGCTATTTGTTTCGGCATTGGAGGGCCTGCGATACCTCCAGACGTACGACTGGCTCTTCCTGAGAACTATCGTCTCTTTGGGTTACTTGGGCTGGATAGCATACGCCTTAACCACAGTCATTGACCTGCATGTCCTGCACGGAACATCCGACTCGAACCGCACAGTATCGAGTATTATGTTCTTCTCGTCTGTCATTGTTGCGCTCTTCTCGGTCCTCTTGTATCAGGGCTCTTCTTGGAGGTATTATTTCTACGGATTCTTTCCTGTCTTCTTCTGGGAAGAAGTTTTTGCGCGGAGAAACGCTCTGCTTGCTGGTCGCGAAATCCTCCTGGGCCATATCCGTTCAGTAAGCGGCTACTTTGCGTTCGTCTTACAGCTGTTGCTGTTTGTGGGCGTTTTGGAGGCATTGGTGCGTTTAATACACTCGAGCGTACCGGGTACTTGGCTAACAGTCTCATAGGTACAATCCTATTTCCACCGGGAAGTCTTCACTGTTTGCTTTATCTTGGGGGCCTTTTGGCCGATAATGTACGGCACCAAGTTCATGGGAACACATAAGTTACTTTCTGCGTCGTGGGCGCTTGAGTGTTTTCTGATGGGTATTTTTACTCTATTACCCGCCAACAAAGTCGAGGATTTGAATATGATGTATGATATGGCCCCTGATGTCTAAATACACTTATCTGACTTGTTCGTCTAGTACCTCTGGCTCACTGTTGATGTTTTTAACCGGTCTACTATACCTTATCTTCGAAGGCGATATTCTAGGGCAGAAGCGCTCTTCGGCGGCCGCCACCTCCAGTTGGGGCTCGCGGACGATAATGGGAGCGCAGGTACGGGACCCCACTGATCATTATCTTATATGGATTCTGTGAATCAGAAATCTCCAGATCATCTTTGTTGCAAAGATTTGACTAAGTCCGTTTAGGTCGGTATGATTTTTCTTGCATTGATCGTGACCAGGTCAAGCGCAGCATCTCTTCAGGCTAAGCAGGGCCTTCCATTTGGTAACCAGGTGCTTGGTTGGTCTATCTTGAGTGGGTGCTTCCTCTTTTTTTAATTCTTCTTTTTTCCTCCCCATTCCATATTCCTATGGGACTCCTCGCCCATTTCTGTCCAAGCTTAGCATCTGAATTGGTACTAATAAGAAACATTATATAGCTGCCTCGCTCCTCTTGCCATTTCTACATCGTCTGTCGCCTAACAGTCACTACCTACACCGGTTGATGGTCATTTTCCTAACCTTTTCTCCGACCTTCATCATCCTTACCATTTCGTACGAGGGACTGTTTTACTTCGTCTTTTGCATGACCCTAGTGACTTGGGTCCGGCTAGAGCACGCTATTTACGTTCATACTGCGATCCCAATCACCAAGAAGGATTACGTTACAGGCAATGGCTCTATACCTCTAAAAAAGCCAAGTACGGAAACCACAGCGGTCGTCCGAGGCCAATCATATCAGTACCGCACCCTTAGTGTTTCGGATGCCCGTGTGGCCTTGTTTTTCTTTTTCCTCCTTCAATCAGCATTTTTCAGCACCGGAAATATCGCATCAGTGTCCTCTTTCTCACTGGACAGCGTTTACCGGCTCATTCCGGTATTCAGTCCGTTTAGTCAGGGGGCGTTGTTAATCTTAAAACTTTTGATTCCCTTTGCAATCATTAGCGCCAACCTGGGCATCCTGAACCGCAGACTCGAAGTGGCCCCTAGCGCTCTCTTTATGGTTGTCATGTCCATCTCCGACGTGATGACCCTGAATTTCTTCTACATGGTTCGTGACGAGGGTTCCTGGCTGGAAATCGGCACCACCATTAGCCACTTCTGCATTGCCAGTTTCCTGTGTACATTTGTCGCTCTGCTTGAATTTCTGAGCGAGGTCTTCATCAGCGGTGTGGATATCGGTCATACTGCCACCGCCGTTGAATCTACTGTAACGGACGCCGTCAATGGGTCTGTGAAGTCCGGATATTCTCCGGATTTTGCTAAGTCCGGGAATGGTGCAGTTGGCGCGAAGATCGCCGCCAAGGTTGACCAAGGTGGCAGTTCATAAAGGATTGTATAGTTTCATTTAGATAGATATATTGCTCTACATTACCTTAATCAATGACTCATGATGGGCTTTGATCCCAATCAATCCACCAACATTCCTGGGTCCAACCCCCAATTCTTTCTCTCAATGCCATTGGCTAATCCCGGAAACAGTGGCAATTGAATTGTATATAAGTGTAAGATTATCTGGATGCTTTTGTCCATTTCATAGATCACGTACAGTTGAGCCGAGGCATCACAAGCCAAACCATGACGCAATTAGATCTCAGCGCCCAGACCACTGTCACTCACTCATCTCCCGTAAGATCGCTTACTCTCCGAAACTTCCCTACCGTAAACCTTAGACAGATCCCGATGTCGAAAAATGCGGGGAGCCAACCGCCTGGATTCCGGACATGTCAATCTGTCCAACCCGTCAGGAACGGCGACTGACTACACTTGAGGAACTTCGGGTACGGATTATGGTGACGTCTGTGCGGAGAGGTGCTCTACACCGAGTTCGGAATGGACTGCGAGATGTGTTGAATATATGGATGTTGATAGGTGGGTGGAAATAGGAATCGTGATCTTTAAGAGGTGTGTGCTTTCTGGGAAAACTTCTTACTTGGTGGTTGATGTGTGATACGGTTATAGATAGTGAGGGTGTGATATATATTGCACGAGACAAGTCAGGAATGATCCTTGTCAACTGCAATGCGTATTCGTATCGCGATTTGTGGAGGATGAAAACCCCCCTTCCCCTTGGTATTCTCAATGAGTACTACTGGACCTACATATGTACATCCAGGCACTTAAATTTCCGATCCAGCGGAACGCAGCGCAGGAACAAGGTACCTACTTCAACAGCCGTACCTACAGGCGACATATCATCTACTAGTATGCAATTGCATACAGATACACTACATGCATACATAAACTGGGGTTAAATGCAGGCTATCGATAAGAAATCTATTACTATATATATTTAGACACAAGGAATCGGGTCACGGAGATCAGTCAACCCCGATTACAGACACCGTTAGAAGAGTCGAGTTTAATGGACACTGACATTGTCGACCGTACTAACCCCGTCAGGGGTAGAAGGGCGAGCGAGGGACCTTCGAAGCTAACGTGAATCGCAGAAATAGGATTGATACCGCCAAACCTACCGTGCGTTTGGATTGGACCTTGGGCCAACAGATGTGTGTGCCCCAAAAACTAGACCCGATTTCTGCCAATAATACCGCCGCAGTTTCAGTGTCTACCTGATTGGTGTTTTGTGCGGATCTTAAGTCCGCTGTTTTACATTGTTTCGTTCTACACTGTGGGGACTGCCTGATCTTTTTTTTTATATGGCTTTCAGATCTCATTTCTGGTTGTTCGTCCATCAAACTACAAGACTTGTAATCATTGTGCTATTGTTGCTTGTAGAATTATGTAAATCAGTCTATTTGACTTAGGTGCATAGTCCTTGGACATAACGGACTGTGCAGGAGTCATGTGGATTTGGATTAGGTAAAGGAAGCCTCCGCTTGGTAATACATCAAAGAAGCTTAAAAGTTCTGCTCTTGCTCGGCTTTCTTGCCCTTGCATTGGGTGGCACGGTGGCACGATGTCACCTAGAGATATATTTATTTACAGATTCACTGTCCGATGTATGCACAGAGAAAGAACTTTAAAATAGAAAGGAACATGTGCATCAGGGATTAATTCACTGGCCTGATACTTGCTTAAAGGACCAGGGATATTAGGGTCGGGTTACATTTGGGGTAAGGTCGTATTACAGTACAGAAAAATTGGGTGATTTTGGATACCTAACCTATCATTACCGCAACTACGCAACTACCTTAGGATGGGTACATATTAGGTACTGCAGGTGGGGAGAGGTAAGGTACGCTTGATTTTGAAAGAAAAGTTAAGGTTTCGAGGGACACCCTTAGGTGTACTACCATGGAGAGAAGTACCGTGTGTCACTTGAACATCCACTACCTAAATTAGTTCCAGGTAATATGAAGTTCGATTCCTGGTACATTGGGTTCCAGGTCCAGAGAATGGACCCTTTTGAGGCTTGGAATTCTTGGATCCTTTAGTTAGTGCTCCGGCACTACCGCCAGATTAGTGCAGCAGTAGTTCACCCGTCTAGCAACTGGAAATGCAGCAATACTAATAACTCTCCCCCTTCTCCACATGGATGATCCGCCCTTCGAGTCCACTGGCCTGTGGTGTGTGTGTATTATTGCCACTCCCCGCCCTCCCGTAACGGGTTATAGGTAATTTGGTATACTCGCGCATTTAGTCCTTTTTTGTCCATTCTCCTTGAACCGTGAAATTGAAACAGACAACTCTTTTTGAGCTGCTTTCCCTACCGACTCAGTATCTATCTACTCACGATCTCTCCCAAGCTCTGGAGAACCTGCCAGACACCAATTCATCACCAACGGAACCTGTTTTTTCAGAATTCCTCTCTCCCTGGTTCCTGACATCCTTGAACACCCCCGGGAAATTTTCTGTCCGTTCAGGTCTCTTCCCACCCTCCTACCTACTTGATCGTCTCTCCGTCTTTCTCTGCCTCAAACGTCCCCCTACCTCTTCCGGTCGATCGCATCCATCATTTGGGTGGCGTTGCTACATTCTACCTTGGTCCCCGTTAATTTCCCTAGTGCTTTTTCTTTACCGTACTCCAGGAACCGTTCAGAGAACTGCTGAGCGAAAATCGAAGAGAAGAAAGAGGGTAAACGGTCACGACTCTTGTCCTTTTCGCTTCCTTGTAATTTGCCTTTCTTATTTTTTCCAATTCTTACCATTACATTTTTTTGGGGGGGGGGAGCTTTTATTCTCTATAACCTTGGCTATATCTCTCAATCCCTATATTATCGACCTCTCCGCTCCGGACGTCTTTGCGGTCGCGTTTCTCTGCATGGATAGTTTTTGGCCATGAGCACAACAGGAGAAACTCACACAGATTCTACTTCCAGAGCAAGCCCGGCTCCGAGCGCTACGGGCTCCACGGGAACCTCAGGTATTACAGTGCGAACGAGCACAAACGGATCCATGAGTTTTAGAAGGTGTGTGAGATGATACTTCCTTTCCCCTTTTGAGTGGATTCCTGTGCTGTCGCGGGGCTGCGTTGAGAGGATGCAACGCACGAGGGGATGATCGCGGACCACCAAATCCGGGAGTTGGAGGCTTTTCATGGGAAGAAAAGACGGTTGAAATTTGAAAGGAAGTACAGATGGATGCTAATCAGATTTATTTAATCGCTGTTGACACAGACAACGTGCGTCGCGTGCTTGTGAGGTATGTCTCTTTGTTCTTTTTTGAGGTCGACGCGACCTGTGAAAGCCTCGGCACCTCGGCTCATCGCAGCTTTTTGCTTGGTCTCCCCTATCTATCATGCTATCTATCCCCATCATGCAATCAATGCTGGCTACGATAACGCAACCCACGATAATGGATCAACCTGGACAATTAATTGTGGGCTAACTGTTTTTCTTCGTACCTTGTGAAGACGTGCCATGCGCGAAAAGTAAGTCCCCTCTTCTGTTCCCCAAAGCCTTTTTCTTTTTCTGCTTTCCGTTGGTTGTCTGTTGCCCGCCCGCCCGCGCTGCTAGATCTCTGCAAATCACGAGATCGCTAACCACATCATCTACCATTAGGTACGCTGCGATGCTGCCAGTTTAGGTGTACCATGCACCAACTGTGTAGCCTTTTCGATCGAATGCAAGATCCCCACGCCGAAACGCAAGAAAAACCAAACGAAAGCGAAGGAGAGCGCCGGGTATGCCTTTAGACACTTTCAACCCTGAACCGCTATCCGTTCTGTCTCGACATCTACTGACGCCAATGTATTACATGAATAGACCCGAAGAGGAAACTCAAAAAGAACCCACCAAGGAAGAGGGGCCAACAGCGGATGGCAAGGATGCTTTCGGTTATTCAAATAATCCCATGGCCGTCGACGGTATGCCTGTTACATCCCTCACAGAAACGCAGGCAGCCCAGCAAGCCACCCACAATACAGTATACGCCCAGTTTATGAAGCCGAAATTTGCGCGTGCTCCGATCAAGGAAGCTGGACGGGTTGCCTACCTTGGCGAGTCTTCGAATCTGTCGCTCCTGGTGCAGGACCGCCATGGAACGACAGACGTCGTGCACTATCCTCTCCCGCCCAATGTTCGAGGCTCGCGTGCGAGGTTAGCGGATCTGGACAACCTTGAACTGGACATACTCCATCAGCGTGGTGCCTTTCTTCTACCGCCGAAGCCTCTATGCGATGAGCTGGTTGACGCCTACTTTAAATGGGTTGCGCCCGTGGTCCCTATTATCAACCGCAACCGTTTCATGCGGCATTACCGTGATCCAAAAAATCCACCCTCTTTACTCCTCCTTCAGGCTATACTTCTAGCTGGCTCCAGGGTGTGTACGAACCCTCAGCTGATGGATGCCAATGGTTCGACGACCCCAGCAGCCATGACATTTTATAAACGGGCGAAGGCACTATACGACGCCAATTATGAAGATGACCGTATTACCATTGTTCAGGCGCTGGTTCTCCTGGGCTGGTACTGGGAAGGCCCCGAGGACGTCACCAAAAACGTTTTCTACTGGACAAGAGTGGCAATGGTCGTGGCGCAAGGGTCGGGCATGCACCGAAGGTACGAAGTAGCCCTTGAACTTGAAACAATACCTCTTTAGTTACCTAACTTTCGCAGTGTGGAATCCTCTCAACTGAGCAAGCCAGACAAGAGACTCTGGAAGCGAATCTGGTGGACTCTCTTCACAAGAGACCGGTCCGTCGCAGTAGCCTTGGGACGACCGATCGGTATCAATACGGACGACTCAGACGTTGGGATGTTGACTGAAGACGACTTTATCGAAGATGAAGTTGACATAGTAGCCGAGCATCCGCCGGATCCCGTGCATGTGCAGTTCTTCCTCCAATATGTGAAGCTTTGCGAAATTATGGGCTTGGTCCTTTCCCAGCAATACTCCGTGGCTTCGAAGTCGAGACGCATGAATGCTATGGATCTAACTCATTCAGATATGGCATTGGCAGATTGGCTCCAGAATTGCCCGAAGGAGGTGTGCTGGCAACGGCAGAATCATCACTTCTGGGCCGCCCTCCTTCATGCGAATTATTAGTGAGTTTGGCCTTCTTCAGGTACTCCTTTGCACACGGCTAACGAAAGCAAAAGTACCACACTTTGTCTTTTGCATAGGGCGCACATGCCACCAGCTTCATCGGCCCCCAGTAGTTATCGCGTAGAAGAGATGGCTTACCCTTCGCGTACGATCGCTTTCCAAGCCGCTGGAATGATCACCTCTATCGTCGAAAAGTTGCAAACACATCATGAAATTCGATATACACCGGCTTTCATGTAAGTTTACAAGTGTTTATCGCTATAAAATATGCACCAGGCACTGATGTCTCTATAGTGTTTACAGTTTGTTCTCAGCCCTCATTATGCACGTTTACCAAATGCGGTCATCCGTACCATCTGTCGTGGCAACTTGCCAGGAAAGGATCAATATAAGCATGCAGGCTCTGAAAGACGTCTCAAAGGTCTGGCTTGTGGCTAAGATGGTACGTACTTTGTTTGAATCTATCCTTGGGAACAAGGTGCTCGAGGAGCGTCTCCAAAAAGCTGCAGGGAGGAGACATCAGAGGGTGAGGCACGACGCAGCCCAGCAACAAGCCGCAAGGAAGCCCGATCCACCAAAGCGTAAATTTGACGACATGGATATTGGGTTGCCAAATGGAGGACCCACACCACCGGTCTCATACGAGCGCTCTCGACCCCAGACACCTGCAGTGACTCCCTCAAGAGAGTTGGGCCAACCCGGTCTGGGTATTCCCCAAGGCTCTCCTACTGGACCTCCAGCGGGCAACTCTCGAAGCAATACGCGACCGACAACCCCCTTCAATGCTCAATTCTCCCTCCCTGCTACGCCGCCGGACTTGTTCCTCGTCACACGTACTTCACCCAACCTTTCCCCTTCACTCTGGGAGAATTTCCAGCCCGACCAGTTGTTTCCTGATGGCACTGCCATCTTCCCGGAGCTCACATCCCCGCAACATAACGCCGTTGATCCGCAACTGCAGATGCAATCACAGCTACCAACCCAAGGCATGGATCAGCGTCATATGATGCCTCATCAAATGCCGTCCCGGGGTCTTCTCGGACCACAGGGAAGTCCAGAGCTCCTTTCAAATATGCCTCCCGGAATGGCTATGCAAGGTCAACAGCCGCCGCAGATCTTTGGGATGGAGAATCAGCAGACGTGGCCAATGCATGGTCTGGATGGAACCTTGAACGCCACGATGGAGGCTGCTAGCCAGGATGACACTTGGAGTAATAGCTCCCGCAGTGGGCCAACTGCACCAACGACTTTGAACGTGGAAGACTGGTATGTTGACCATGCTCTACTTGGATTTCCCTCCTACTGACGATCCTTGTTCTCTAGGTTCCAATTCTTCGGGATTAACGGTAGCTTTGGCGAAATGGCAACATGAGAAAGAATATAGAATGTATATGCGATGACGATTTTTCATCATGACAAGTGTATAATATTTCCTTTCTGCTTTACTAGAGGCCACTGCAATTACCCGAGCCTCTTTCTGTCTGATAAATTGTCGCGTTATTGTCGTTTTACTGACGGGAGCATGGCCCGTGGACATACTTTGAAATTAATGGATGTTTGATGAGTCCATGACAATTGCCTCTCTATATTTGCAGGAAGGCTGTTATGGAATGGCCAAGCGGCCAATATGGACATTTGTCTTGCTATACGAGACAGAACTACATTGAGAGACAGTTATGTGGGTCGCGTACGGATGAGGAGTATGTGCGACAATTTTTCGACTTGATTTTTGTATTTTGGGTGGGTGAGCTCTTGTACATATGTGAAAAAATATTAAGAGTCAAATATACTTTCTTGACTGCCTGAGGTGTCGAATGACACAATCGACACTTGTGCGGTCCAGCCAATGATTGTTCCAGGGTGGGGAACTTATCCTTTCCCGCTCCGGTAAGATAGAATGCAGGACGGGGACTTCTCAATGACTCCTCCGGGGAAGAACAAACACTGCCTTTCCTTTTTCTTCCTTTCATTCCTCTGTTTTGTTTGTTACACTTCTGTTATTCTTTTCATCCCTATACTCCATTGTGATAGGGTCTCTTGTTCCTTTTGCTCCTTGAAGTGCTCTACCTATCATCCTCTCCATTTTTCCTTCTCTCTCCAGTCATTCGCCCCCCACAGCGATGTCGGCCTCAGGATCCGGTGCCGCGCCCGCGGCTTCATCCTCAGCGAAGAAGCCCTTTCCGAATGTAGATCTTGAGGGCCATAATCTTCCTCCATCACCTGCTCCGTCTAGTCCTCATACCGGAAAGCGCTATGCAATTGCCACAGAACTTGTTTACACCGAGAGCGGTGACCAGTATAACGCTAGTAGCGTTCCCATTTACCAGGTACCGTCCTTCTTCCCTTCCCCTGCAATGCTCTGATATCATGGTGGTGGAAGGGGAGGAAAGCTTTGGAAGTGATTGGTGTACTAACCAATTTCAATTCAGAGCGCCACTTTCAAACAGACATCCGGTGGTGGAGGCGGAGAGTATGACTATACTCGCTCCGGCAATCCGACTAGAACACACCTTGAACGACACTTAGCCAAGGTTATGTCCGCCCAGCGTGCCTTGGTTGTGTCCTCTGGTATGGCTGCGTTGGATGTTATCACTCGGTTGCTTCGTCCGGGCGATGAAGTGGTGACCGGCGACGATCTCTATGGCGGAACCAACCGTCTCCTCAAATACCTGTCGACCAATGGCGGTATTATTGTCCATCACGTTGATACAACACAGCCCGAAAAGGTCCGTGAGGTATTGAGTGAGAAGACAGCTATGGTTCTCCTTGAAACCCCCACCAACCCGCTCATTAAGATCGTCGACATCCCGCAAATTGCTATTGCCGCCCACGAAGTGAACCCGAATTGCCTAGTGAGTGTTGACAACACAATGATGTCTCCACTGTTGCTCAACCCTCTTGAGCTGGGCGCAGACATTGTATATGAGAGTGGGACAAAATACTTATCCGGCCATCACGATCTCATGGCCGGTGTGATTGCTGTCAACGACCTGGCTCTCGGCGAGCGATTGTATTTCCCAATCAACGCCTCTGGATGCGGCTTGTCACCATTTGATTCTTGGCTGTTGATGCGTGGCGTGAAGACTCTCAAGGTACGGATGGACCAGCAGCAATCGAACGCACAGCGGATCGCGGAGTTCCTTGAGTCTCATGGGTTCAAGGTCCGGTACCCTGGGCTGCGGTCGCATCCTCAATATGACCTCCATCATTCGCTGGCCCGGGGAGCTGGTGCGGTGTTGTCTTTCGAGACGGGCGATGTGGGTGTGAGCGAGCGTATTGTTGAGAGCGCCAAACTGTGGGCAATCAGTGTCAGCTTCGGCTGTGTGAACAGTCTGATCAGCATGCCCTGTCGGATGAGCCATGCTAGTATTGATGCGAAGACACGTAAGGAGCGGGCGATGCCGGAGGACTTGATTCGGCTGTGTGTTGGTATTGAAGATGTAGATGATCTGATTGACGACTTGACAAGGGCGGTAAGTCTATCCCTTTCGTTTCGCTGCTGATCAAGTTCTGGTCTAATTTCAATTTGTAGCTGGTGCAAGCTGGAGCCGTCAACCTGTCCTTGAACGATTTCCAGGCGACTACGTCCAGCAACTGATATACGTATACATAATCTACATGAGTGTTTTTTGGGTCACGATGACGGAAAATCAAGTGCGTGGGCATTTCTCGGAATATATTAATGCGGCGTTTGGAGCATGTCCTGTTTTATTAATTTCTATGTATACAAATACATGAAGATACTTCACCATAACACAGTATCACCATGTAATTCTTTTGAGTAGACTACCATGGAAAGCCATTTTGTTCAAAAATGAAGAAAGGTGTCTATAAATTGATACTATCCGTCAAGAACATAAATCCGCCGGTAGATCGACCGGCCGGCACCGGAGCGCTTCCGAGTCACCGGTGCGCCTTTATCGGCCGGTCCATTCTCGTCCGCGATACAGTCAGCGAGTCAGCATGTTGCTTATTCCCCCTTACGCTCGGTTATTGCGATGTGATCTCATTTCTCAGCTTTGCTTCGGCACGATGTCTTTGTGATCCTTGGATATCCCAACGTCTTTGTCGGCTTTTTTGTTTTCCTCGCCGTCGTGGCAGTTGGTTGTCTTGCGGGTATCTGTGCATGACCTCTCTTATGGGAGTCGCATTCGTTGAGGTTGTTTGTTCTTGAGTCATAGATTTCTCTTCTATTTTCTCCAGTAGTTCTGCGATATTGTAAATTATGACTCGCAATGCACTTTCTCCCGATGGAACTCTCTCGATACAGGCTGTCACCCAGCGGCCAGCAACCCAACCCACATGGAACACCAGCCGTCTAGGGACGCGACTCGGCGTGGATATCGCTAGCGCAGCGACAGCAGGAGCCTTGACGTGTCCAGTCATTACTGTTATCGATCGGTAAGTTTACAATCTGGCTATCTACCAATTGACCAAAGTCTGACATCTATCTCCATAGTGCAATCATCGAGAAAGCGGCCAAAGGTCTTCCCATCCGGCAAACCATCACATCATGTTTTCGATCCATGGTCACTCATCCAGCGGGCTTCTTCTTCAGTACACCTTTTATTCTTATATACACACTTTACACATCGACCTATTTGACCGCGAATGCCATTGACACGGTTTCATCAACTCTGCGCAACCAACCCTTCTCCACCGTGTTTGCCGGCACAGCCAAGTTCCTCGCCACGACAGCGGTGAACATGGGAATCTGTGTATACAAAGATGCCAGGTTCGCACGACTCTTTGGCGCTTCATCAAAGCCTCCATCATCTCCTTCATCGACACCAGCGCAGTCAACGTCTCCTCCAGCGTCCTGCCACCCATCCGGCGCCGCCAAAGTGCCGAAGATCTCGTACGCCCTCTTCTGTCTGCGCGACAGCATCACAATCTTCGCGTCCTTCAACGTTCCAACTCTTGTTGCGCCGTATGTCCCCGACTACATTGCATCTACGCCGGGAATGAAGGCAGCCATAGCTCAATTCTCCTGTCCGGCCCTCATGCAATTCGCTAGCACGCCGATGCACTTGCTCGGTTTGGATCTATATAACCGGCAACCACCGGGAGGCTTGGGATGGCGCGAGCGGGCGTCGCGCATTCGACGGGATTATGTCCCCAGCTGCTTTGCTCGGATGGGGAAGATTGTACCTGCGTATGGTGTTGGCGGTGTCGCTAATGTCCGGTTGAGAGCCGCTATGATGCAATATCTGGAGCGAAAGGAGAGCTAATTGGCTCTGCTGTTTTTCTTCATCCGTTTGGTAACAAACACTCCTCTCCATCCATGGTTACGGTTCGTATCGGCGTTTGGGATTGACTTTGCGTCGTTATAGATTAGATCTATGTGTTACGATATCTAATGTTTCTCGTCATGCCCGGTTGGATGGTTGATCTACCTTCTGGTCGTGTACGCAGCTTCTTCATTGTATATGTGGTTGGGAATCTACCCGGACTTTTGGCGGAATAGATTTAGCTAATATATTTACATTGGATTGATATTGTGATTGTGTCAGTTTTGCACGACGCTACTTATTGTGGGGCAAAGGTTGACGAAATTCTCCAAGTTTGGCGATACCTATATATTATAAACCTCTTGGACTTTCCTGTTCTTGTCGACGACCAACCGAAGCTGCCTCCCTTCCCAGCCGGAAGACGGCGCCGATGCGGTGGTTGCATGAGGAATAGGCTTGAATGTGCCTGCTCTGAGGGTTTCCGTAAAGAGTTCATAGGAGGGATAATCTGCTCCAGTCAGCTCCCCATTCTTGAGATATATCAGTACAACCATGGCAAGAACGGAGATACATACAGCCATTGACAAACTGCGTGACCTGCTCCTCGGTCATACCCGTTCCTTTCACGGCGCGAAGCGTCCTCTCTTGCTCCTGTCGCCAGTCATAGACGAAATGAAGATCCTGGGCGTCGCTATAAAAGGGGTCAGATCACACATTCCATATAAGTCCGACGCAAGAGCCTAGTGTTAGCGGATAGGAATCACATACATATGAATCAAAGCATCCAACTGACTAAATTCAACCTGTCAGTAAGCGCATCCATGGAAATCCTAAGGACGAAAGGACACTCACTCCGTGATCAAATCATACCCCTTCAACGCATTGTTGACCGTCTTCACATCCTCAAGCGCCACATACCCCAATCGCCCATCATAACTCCCCTCTTCTTTCCTCCTCACAGCATCCTCCCACTTCTCCCTCAGGACCTCATCATCCCACGCCCGGAACCCCACAGACCACCCCTCAAAAACAACCACCTTGATCTTCTCCTGCCCCTCCCCATTAACCACCTCCCACTGTTCCGGGGGCACACGATCACCCTGTCCCGCAAACGCCGACTTATCATACTGCGGAACAGGAGTCCGCCGGCCGGCACGCAGCGATTCAAAGACCTCCTTCGCTAACGAGAGATCATGAGTCGCTGGCTGACCACGGTGCTGCAGTAATGGATTGGACGGGTGAGATCTGGCTAGATTCACCTGGTCCTCATGGGTGAGGTATAGATCGTCTAGCGAGAGGGTGATAACGGGGAGGGAGTATGGGGGGGACCGGAGGGTGGATTGAAGGGTGGCCACCTTTTGCGCACAATGGTTAGTATAAAGATAAACCTTATCTTTAGCTTTATCATGTTGTGTCTTACCAGCACGGTCTTCCCGGCTCCTTGGACGCCGTTTAACCCCAGAAAGAATGGTGGGGTATTGGCTGGGTTGTTGCCGAAGCGGGCTTGGTGGGATTTTAGGCGGTCCAGGAGAAAGGGGATGCAGTGCTGGGATTTGTCGTCGATTATTTCGGGCATCGTGGTGTTTTCCAGGTTCCCTATCTAGGTTTATTTGGTGGAGGTTTCTACGGGGTTGAGGTTTGGGTTGTATTGCTTATATTCTATACTGTTATCGGAGGTGTGCCGAACCGAAGCGGAGAAGCTGGAGATTCGAATGTCCGCTGCTGCGGGAGGATTGTTGTGCCTGATGGATTAGCCATAGTAGTTTGTTTGTTAGATGCTGAGGGCTTGTGAATGTGGGAGGAGATAGTGTTATGGGGCTTGAGTGAAGGTATTTCTATGGTATCCAGTAGAGAAGGGGTATATAAAGGGTACTCATTTAATATTAAGGTCTTTGGACCACATATGGATTACTGAACATTGACCAGTGACCATGAGCAACACGTGATGATGACGTTGCGGATCACATGCCTGAGTCAGCAAAGTGGTGGTTTTGCCTAAACAGACTTAGTGTTATTCTTCCTTTGTTCACATAAAGTCCTCTAGCTCAGGTGCCTTACATAATAATCCTAACGGCATAACGAGTTTAGCGTCGGCAGCAACACAAGGGAAATTAATTCCATGTTCCTTTTGATGTAATACAACTTGTTTTGGTGTATTTCTGCTGTATGACAGTGAAAAATAAAAAAAGAATGAACCTATATCAATATGATTCACCCTGTCAAAGGAATCACCAGGCGGGATTATATCAGGAAATATGTATCGGCATGTGAAGGACACATCATCTGCCAGACCAGATCCGCTTGGCGCGTGGGAAAAGCAGAACCTCCGAGCTCCAAAAGCAAGCAAAAGATGCCGAGGTTCCCAAGCATAGTTTCCTTGCCGAGCACCGCGACCGTCCACTTGACTGGCTCCCCCAGATCCCCAAAGGGCTTCTTCTACTCTGCTCTCCCCCGGACTTTTCCCCCTCATACTTAAACTTACGGATTGACCTCCTCCATACTCCTTTTCATTGAACTGTGATTACTTTCTGCCTATCCTCCTCTCCCCCTTCCCTTAATATTCTAGAAGATCGTGTGCGGAGGCACCACGCCATTTTGTTGCTGACGGTCTCTTTGTCTTCTTTCCCTTTCTTTCTGTTTTAGTATATACCTTCGTAAATATGTCTGAGCTGCGCTTCGACAACCAAACCGTTGTGGTGACGGGAGCTGGCGGTGGCTTGGGCAAGGCCTATGCTACCTTCTTCGCCTCGAGGGGTGCAAATGTCGTGGTGAATGACTTGGGTGGTTCCCACTCCGGTGAGGGGAAGTCTTCAAAGGTATGTTGCCCACCTCGCCATCACATGATGTACACAGTCACTAACATGGACTCTCAATGTCAATGCAGGCTGCAGATGTCGTGGTCGAGGAAATCAGAGCTGCCGGAGGCAAGGCAGTAGCCAACTACGACAGCGTCGAGAACGGCGATGCCATCATTGATACCGCCATCAAGAACTTCGGTCGGATTGATATCCTCATTAACAACGCCGGAATCCTCCGGGATGTCAGCTTTAAGAACATGAAGGACCAAGACTGGGATCTCATTACCAGAGTTCACACCTACGGTGCATACAAGGTAAGGAATGATGTTTTGGCCTCAAGTATTCGCCAGAGCTAACCGGCTATTTTCTAATCAGTGCGCAAGAGCCGCATGGCCTCATTTTAGGAAACAGAAGTATGGTCGTGTCATTAATACTGCTTCGGCTGCCGGCCTTTTCGGTAACTTTGGCCAGGCCAACTACTCTGGTGAGCACTTAATGGATAGAGGCCTTTCATTGATCATGAGGCTGACAGGGTAAATCAGCGGCAAAACTCGGCCAGGTCGGTTTCACCGAAACCCTCGCAAAGGAGGGTGCTAAGTACAACATCATTGCCAACGCCATTGCACCTATCGGTATGCGAAGATTCTCAACTTATGGTTTAAATGCATCGAATGCTAACTCGGCACAGCTGCTAGCCGCATGACAGCCACCATGATGCCCCCAGATGTTCTCGAGAACCTCAAGCCTGAATGGGTTGTTCCCTTGGTGGCCGTCTTGGTGCACTCTTCTAACACAACCGAGACTGGTGGAATTTATGAAGTCGGTGGTGGCCATGCGGCCAAGCTGCGCTGGGAGCGGGCCAAGGGTGCTCTGCTGAAGACTGATGATTCCTTGACCCCTGGCGCCATTGCTAGGAAGTGGAATGATGTCAACGACTTCTCTAAGCCTAGTTACCCGACTGGTCCTGCCGACTTCATGGCTCTCCTGGAGGACGGCTTGAAGACCCCTAGCGCTCAGCCAGGCCAGGAGCCTGATCTTAAGGGCAAGGTTGCTCTTGTCACAGGTGGTGGTAACGGGTAGGTGATACCGAAACGGGAGCTCTGTAGAAACCTGTCTGCTAACATTCTTAGTCTCGGCCGTTGTTATTGTCTGCTGTTCGCCAAGTACGGCGCCTCTGTGGTGGTGAACGACCTTGTCGACCCTGAGCCAGTTGTTGAGGAAATTAAGAAGATGGGCGGAAAGGCTGTTGGTAATAAGGCTTCCTGCGAGGATGGTGACGCCGTTGTCAAGACTGCTATTGATGCTTTCGGACGGATCGATATCCTGGTCAACAACGCTGGTATCCTCCGTGACAAGGCCTTCACTAACATGAACGACGACCTATGGAACCCTGTCGTCAATGTCCACCTCCGTGGTACTTACAAGGTCACCAAGGCTGCCTGGCCTCATATGCTTAAGCAGAAGTATGGTCGTATTGTCAACACTGCAAGCACCAGCGGTATCTACGGTAACTTTGGACAGGCCAACTATGCGGCGGCTGTAGGTTCCTCCTCCCCTTTCCACATGTTGTGCAGCTTGATGCTAATCGCTTTCTCTTAGAAACTTGGTATCCTTGGCTTCTCCCGTACTCTTGCTCTCGAGGGCGCGAAATACAACATCAAGGTTAACACCATCGCTCCTAACGCCGGTACCAACATGACCCGCACTATCATGCCGGAGGAGATGGTCCAGGCCTTCAAGCCGGACTATGTTGCTCCCCTTGTGGTGCTTCTCTCCTCGGACATCGTCCCTGGATCCGGCACCAAGGGCCTCTACGAGTGCGGCAGCGGCTGGTTCTCTTGCACTCGCTGGCAGCGGTCGGGCGGTCACGGATTCCCCGTGGACGTGCAGTTGACCCCTGAGGAGGTTGCTAAGAACTGGGAGAAGATCGCCAACTTCGATGACGGACGTGCCGACCACCCTGAGGACAGCCAGGCTGGCGCTGAGAAGGTCATGGCCAACATGGGCAACCGCAGCGGTGGTGCCTCCGAAGGTGGCAACGACATTCTGGCAAACATAGAGAAGGCCAAGCAAGCAACCACGGACGGAACCGCCTTTGACTATGTCGACCGGGACGTCATCCTGTACAACCTCAGCCTGGGTGCCAAGCGTACCGACCTGCCTTTGGTATACGAGAACAACGAACAGTTCCAGGCCCTTCCCACCTACGGTGTGGTCCCCTGGTTCAACACCGCCGTGCCCTACAACATGGAGGACATCGTCAAGAACTTCTCCCCGATGATGCTGCTGCACGGTGAACAATACATGGAAATCCGCAAATTCCCCATCCCCACCGAGGCCAAGACTCTCACCTACCCCAAGCTTATCGACGTGGTCGACAAGGGCAACGCTGCTATCGTCGTCGCCGGTTTCACCACCAAGGATGCTAAGACCGGAGAGGATCTCTTCTACAACGAGTCTACCGTTTTCATCCGTGGCAGTGGCGGCTTTGGTGGATCACCCAAGCCCACCACTTCCCGCCCCAAGGGAGCCATTGCGGCTTACAAGCCTCCTCAGCGCAAGCCCGATGCCGTCGTCGAGGAGAAGACCTCCGAAGACCAGGCTGCCCTGTACCGTCTCAACGGTGACCGCAACCCCCTCCACATTGACCCTGAGTTCAGCAAGGTGGGTGGCTTCAAGACCCCTATCTTGCACGGCTTGTGCTCTCTCGGTGTTTCCGGCAAGCACGTGTACAGCAAGTTTGGGGCGTACAAGAACATCAAGGTTCGCTTTGCTGGTGTCGTGATCCCCGGTCAGACTTTGCGGACTGAGATGTGGAAGGAGGGCAATGCCGTCCTGTTCCAGACCACTGTTGTGGAGACCGGCAAGCCTGCTATCAGCGGCGCTGGTGTTGAGCTGCTCGAGGGCAACAAGGCCAAATTGTAAATTATCAATAATTGAAAGAGGGTGGGTGCTTTTGTCATGGTGCCAAAATGGCCGGATCAAATTGTGTATATAGATTATTACGATTCGTTCTTTTTTCTACTCAGCAATTTCAAGTGCTTTGGAATGAATCTGTAGCTGCCAGCAAGTATGGCTGCCTAAGTGTATTTCTCGTTGCGACAGGATTATGATGAATGAGAATGGTATTCATGAAGGAGTCCCTGTATAGCAGGTTGTCAACTTGGAAAAACAGGCTCCATAATGTTGCGAAAAGCATGGAGTGAAGATGGGTAGGCGATCTCCTCGGAACATATAACTTAGATTGAATTAAATCTCTCTACATTCATGCGGCATTGACATCTGACACCTGTACTGTCATGTATCGTAACGCAATACAATACAATAGACTTCTGTCATTCTAGTTATCATTCATTCATTCCACCATCGACTTCCCCAACTCTACTACACTATCTCTAGGCCACACAATTCTCTATCGATCCCTAGTGCAAATTGAGTCTGCTCGCAACCTGAAGGCCTCAACCACACCCCCCCTTTCTGCCGACCGGCCGATCATGTAGCATACCCTCCGTCGACACGATGGTGCTCTCACTATCCGTCCCCAGCTTCTCCAAATCCACAACAACATCTCCCCTCCGTCAAACCAACACCAACCAGTCCACCACCATCAACGAAGCCCTCCGTAACAACCCCTTCGGAATAACCTCCCGGTCGCGCCCCCCAGTCACCATAACCCCCTCCCAAGCAGAAGACCAAAAACGAGAGCAAGAAGAACTAAACAACGCCCTGGAAACGCTCGCCCGGATTTTCCCAGACGTGAAGATCGAAGTATTCCGAGAACTACTCGTGCGATTCGACGGACAGAGCCGGCTCCACGTCTGCGTCGAGCAGCTCCTTCGCCATAAAGAGGAATGGGTAGCCGGGCGGTGGAATGTCCTTCGTGACGGGACCCCTGACGCGGCGGTTCCGGCTGATGAGCGGTTCCGGACGAACGAATACAAGGTGGCCGTGAAGGCGATACTGTTGAAGGAATTCAGTGGCTTAAGCAAGAGTGCTGTTGATGCGGTTCTGGCGGAAGTGAACTTCTGTTACGTGCGGGCGAGGCCGACGCTGCGGGAGCTTTCGAGGAAGACGTGGCGTGCGACGTTTAATAGTATTTTGCCTTCGTTTAAGAGTAAGAAGGATAAGGATGATGGGCCTTTGATTGTTTGGCAGCGGTATGCGAATGGGGACTCCGTTCCGAGGTTGAAGGAGACCGGGTGTGCGGAGCTGGATCGAGAGTTATATGATGCGTTGCTGGCGCCGCTGCTTCGGACTAAGAAGGAGGAGTGGGAAGATCGAGATCGCAGGCTGGCGGAGGATCTGAATGAGAAGGAAGCCAAGGCGGTTGATGCGATTTACGAATGCGAGTGTTGTCTATCGGAAGTGACGTTTGAGCAGATCTCGACCTGTTCGGAGAATATGCATATCATCTGTTACGCTTGTATCCGGCGTACGATCCAGGAAGCGGTCTTCGGTCAAGGCTGGGGAAAATCCGTGGACATTGAGCGGTCGACTCTAAAATGTTTGACGCCGTTCGCCCATGATGGCTGTAACGGGAGCTTGCGCCCGGAGGTCGTTAAGCGGGCCATTCTCCTCGACAAGGGCGGGGAGGAGACTTATCTTAAATTCGAAGGCCGGCTCGCCTCGGAGGCTCTTCTCAAGTCCCGGCTAAAGCTGATTCGATGTCCGTCTTGCACCTACGCTGAGGTTGATTCGGCCTACCACCCTTCAGGCAAAGGAATAACCTGGCGCTTTCGCCGTGACGGGGTTGTTTCTACGATTTTGATGACGATTATACTTCTAGACTTGGTGCCCTTGCTCGCCATCCCGATTCTAATTCTCTATATTCTAGATCCTTCTGCTATTCAAATTTTCTTGCGCAATTCTCTGCTTAACCTGTGTCTTAAGGTTCGTCCAAAGAAATTCACGTGCGCGAGTCCCCTTTGTCGACGTGTTAGTTGTATAACATGCCAGAAACCATGGCGTGACCCGCATGTCTGCTATGAACCACTTTTACTCGATCTGCGAGCCACAGTGGAGGCCGCTCGCACCGCTGCAGTGAAACGCACCTGTCCCCGCTGCAGTCTATCTTTCGTCAAGTCCTCCGGCTGTAATAAGTTGACCTGCGTCTGTGGATACTCCATGTGTTATCTCTGTCGCAAGAGTCTCAGCCCTCCGTCGAAAGTTCCGCAATGGTTACGTCCTAGAAATCGTCGGCGGGAAAATATGAACCCTATGGACGAGATGGATGATGAGTTAGACTTAGACGATGAAGAGTTCGAGGAACCGGAGGGATACAAGCATTTTTGCGAGCATTTCCGTATCAACCCAGGATCCCAATGTACCGAGTGCAACAAATGCGAATTATACCAAGACGAGGACGAAGAAGCCGTGGCACGTCGAGCGGGCGAAAAAGCCGAACGCGAATGGCGTATGCGGCAAGGCATGACTGGCATCGGAGTTGGGTCCTTCCAAGTGAACCAGACCTTCTCCAGACAGCACAGGAAGACATATGGAATGTCCTTACCGGGCCAAGGCAATAATTGGACCTACTGGCTGGACGAAGTGTGGCATGAGGGCCAATGGAAGGTGGAAGGGCAAGCCTTTGTGGATTGGATAGTGGAACGGGTGGTTATTATTGAAGAGATCTAACCTTTTCTCCGCTTTACTTTTTTTCCCCCTAATTTTCTACCAATGTCCCCCCCTTTTTTTTTCTCTTCTTAGATCTTGTTTTAATATGTACGGCGTTTCGGGTAGCAGGGTAAAACAGGACCCGTTGCATTGCTAGTTAGGTTACTTTGATGATATGACGAGACATGACATTCCTTTGGTTGCTTGGCTGATGGGATTCCTTTCTTCTTTGGATTAATATGCCTTTGCTATCTATGGCTACAATACAGCTCTTCTCTTCGGACTTTTTATCAGGTGCGATTTCTGCGCAATGCTCTTAATATAGCGATCCACGAGAACCATGAAGGACTATAGAAGACCTTTCCACATGTTTTTACATGTCTTCTGGCCGGTGAGTGATGTACTTCACTTGCCGATTATGAATATCTCCCGCTTGACTGATCTCTTTAGCAGAACTCAATTGGGTAGAAACACAGGAATCTGGTGCAGTAGTAGAGAGATTTCCCTTCAATGATCTCTTTCGAACGGAATAAACTCAGCCCTAAGAGAAACAATGCAGAAAAAGAGTGGGTCTGGATCCGGTCCGTTGACCCGACGAGGGACGGAATGACAGGCCGATTGACCACGTTCGGACTGTGGGAAAGGATTTCCTTTCTGGTGATGGCATCGGTTTCTTAATCCAATAAATATTGTCGATATGTTTCCCCGCCTCCATGACTCAACGGAGACCAACGCCGACAATCCACAATGGGTTCTTCAAATTCTGTCCAGCACGACCTGGCTTGTCCACCGTCATCAACACCTCCAACTTTTCATCTACCCTACCTGACCGGCCGCACCCATGGGGACATCCAAAGGACCGCAGGTTGGCATTTCCTCTCGTCTAGAAATCGATGACTCTGCTGTGGGTGCCAGCGGGCCAAGCACCCTGAGAAACGACTTCCAACACGACAGCAGCAGTACCACAATTGACACCCCTCCTCTGGGAGTGCGATCCTCCGATGTGGCAGAAAGCTTTCCAGACGGGGGCTACCGCTCCTGGCTCGTAGTGCTAGGATCGTTCCTCCTACTCATGTCCTCATACGGGCTCATGAACTCAGTAGGAGTACTGCAGTCCTACCTCGAAACCCACCAGCTGTCCACCTACTCAAGCCAGAACGTCGGCTGGATCTCCGGACTCTTCGTCTTTATCTCCCTAGGCCTAGGCGTTTTCGTAGGACCCCTATTCGACAGCTACGGACCCAGAGAGCTTGTTTCCGCCGGCTCTGCCTTCTACGTCGTGAGTCTTCTCCTCACGGCCGAGTGCACGCAGTACTGGCATTTCATTGTCTGTTTCGGCCTCATGTCCGGCATCGGCGGCGCATTCACCAGCACTGTTGGAATGTCCTGCGTACCGCATTGGTTCCAAGCGCGTGCCGGTATGGCCCTGGGCACAGCCATGGCCGGCGCCGGTCTAGGCGGTGTCGTCTTCCCATTTATCCTAAAAGGGGCCTTTGCAAAACTGGGGTTCAAATGGGGCGTGCGCATCGTCGCGTTTGTGATCTTGGTGCTCTGTGGAGTGGGCTCATTCCTAGTTAAGTCCCGGCTGCCGAAGGGCCAGCTGAAGGCCGCCATCGATATCCGGTGCTTCAAGGACTCACGCTTCACACTGTTGAGCTTTGGCATTTTCAGTATGTGTTTCTCACGTCCTTAGTTGTTCATCGTCTCTAACAGCCACAGCGCTGGAACTGGAAGTCTTTGCCCTAATCGGCCTCTTCCCCACCTACGTCGCAAAGCAAGGCTTCAGCACGAGCGCTAGCGTATACACGCTCGTCGTCCTAAACGTGTAAGTCATCACATCATTATACCATCCCATCCAACCAACCCACCGCGCCTGCTAAAACAAACCATACAACAGATGCTCCTGCATCGGCCGCTTGATCGCCGGCCGCGTAGCAGATCGCTACGGCCGTCTAAACGTCCTTATCATCCTAATCTCCTCTGCCGTCCTGACCATCTTCACTATCCTCTACCCATTCAGCCACCACCTCTCCGCCCTATACGTCTTCAGCGCCCTGTATGGGCTCTTCTCTGGGTCCTTCATCAGCCTTGCCCCTGTTTGCATTCGTCAAGTCTCAAATGCAAAGGAGATTGGGATGAGGTTCGGAACGTGTTATTGTCTGGTTAGCTTTGCGTGAGTGTTGTACTATCCTTACCAATCCCCTTTGCCCTTTTCCCTTTTTTATCCATGGTATGGTAGCACACCATTTCTT
Organism: Aspergillus leporis; assembly: GCA_009176345.1. Taxonomy (NCBI): domain Eukaryota; kingdom Fungi; phylum Ascomycota; class Eurotiomycetes; order Eurotiales; family Aspergillaceae; genus Aspergillus; species Aspergillus leporis. The sequence goes on along the minus strand of ML732149.1, from coordinate 134,231 downwards.
TTAGTCACATTTACTGATCATGCATGATGGCGGTAGAACGTTAATCTGTATCCCGATTGGAGGCGAAATGCTCGAGAAAGTGGGTTCACGGATCGTGGTTGTTTGGCTAGGGTGTGTGCTGCTGTTTTCGACATTCTTGTTCTTGACGGCGAGGTGGGCTTGTTTGGACTATAAGTGGCATTGGCATATTAAGATTTAGGGTTGGGTTTGGCTGGATTGCAGGATCGATTGGTTGGTTGGTTGGTTGGTTGGTTAGTGATGGTAATGATGATAAGGGAGGTACTGTAAGGAGAGGAAGGGAGAAAAGAGAACACACGTAGCACATTGCCGACTGATGACTACGATTGTTTGATAAAAGTACTTTCTGGTAGAGTTAGATTAATTATGGAGTTCTGGTGTTTATTTAAATTGCAGAACATTTGGTTTAGGGTTTTGAGAATCTGGTTTTTGATTTATCTGCTCGCAATTCAACCCGTGTATCTGATGGTAATAAGGAATTGCAATTAATACATTGCTGTTTCTGGTAGAGAGGAAAGCGAATGTCATTATTTCCTCTCTTTCCTGCTGGATTTGTGACTATCATAACTCGGTGCCAGTCGGCAGGTATTAGTCCATCCTATTAGATGAGTAAGACTTGATGCCTCCCAAGTTGGATTTGGCCCTCACCATGCCATCATCTATGATCAGCTGGCTACAGCCAGTTATACCTAGGATCAAGACGTCCAACAGGATGGCAATCGTTGAAGAAAAAGAAAAGGAAAGAAAGGAACTTAACGGGTGAGCCTACCTCATAGGAACGTACAATACATACAGTAGCAAACCTTATATTCCGGCAGGATAAATAGCAACTTTTCTATGCTCTAATTATTCCCAACGCAGACAAACAAAAAACCCGAATAAACAATTCCTCAAATTTAATCTAATCCCGCCTCTCACAACCATTCCTCTTTTCCTCATCAGTCTTCTCCCCCTTCACCCTCTTCCTCCCCTCCTCCTTCAGCTTCTCATCATCCACCCGTTTCAAAGTAACTTGCGGCATCAGCCAAAACGCCAAAACAAACGCGAAAGCAGCCAACCCGGCCCCTATAAGAAAAATAATCCGGAACCCCTTCTTATACGCCGGGATCAACAGAGACCGAGCATGTTCTGCCTCCCGAGGGGGTAGTCTAGAGAGGTAGTTCTGGGGGCTGGATAGGAAAGAGCGGGTTTCGGAATCGGTTAGGCCTAAGGAAGAGATCGAGGTGGTGATAAGGTTGTTTCTGTATATTTGTGGTGTAAGAGTTAGCGGTGTCTTTAGTTGAGCATCTCTGTTTGAGTTGGGATGTAGAGGGGCGTTGATCAACGTACATGATTGTTCCGGCGATGGCGAGGCCGAGTGTGCCACCTAGATTTCTTACGAAGCTGTTTCTTGTTAGGCTATCCTGGTTTCTTAGAAGGATGGGCTATGATGTGCGTACTTTCGGAATGAGGTTACGACAGCCATGTCACATCGTTCGACGCCTGCTTGGACGGCTATCAGTGCGCTGGAGCATGTCAGCATATAGAAGAATTGCGTGCAGACTTTGCTGTCGAGGAACCCACGGCTGTAATGTATTGCCCACGCCAACACCAGTCAATAGTCCATATCCGATTTGCTTTCCCAAACCGGACGATTGGTCCAGGGTCGAGAAGAGACCAAGTCCGACGGCCCAGATCATCCAGCCGAAGAGGATACACTCCCTGTAACGACCTACCCAGTGAACGACGAGACCTGAGACGGTACTGCTTACGGCTGAAAACAGTATCAGTGGCCATAAATCAAATCACGAGTACAGGAGAGACATACTCTGCATCAAGGTGATAGGCAAAAGCATAGCACCAGCCTTCACAGTCGAATACCCGAAAACCAGTTGGTAGAAAGTCGGAATGTAATAAACCTGGACAAGAAAGTTCCACCCGTTGATAAACATAGTGAGACACGCGCCGTTCACAATCCGGGATTTGAAAATATGCATCGGCACGAGTGGATATGCAGCTCCCTTCCACTGCCAGACCACGAACCCGACTGCCACCGCAAACCCTACTACAATTGTAGTGATAACGTGAGCTGATTTCCAGGGGTACTCGCCTCCACCCCATGTCAAGCCTAGAAGGAGCACAGCGGTACTGCCTAATGCAAGGAATGCGCCGAAGAAGTCAATTGCCTTGAGCTTTGTCTTCCAGTCGCCCGTTACCTTTCGCAGGGGCATGAAGAATAGCACGCAAAGGGTTGTAATTGCTGTAAGAGGGAGATTGAGTCGGAAGATCCATCTCCACGAATCTTCGTTTATGGATGATAGGGCACCGCCGATGACGGGTCCGATTCCATTAGCGACTGCTACGACTGCCCCCAGTATACCTTGGTATTTGCCCCTTTCGCGGAGCGGCACTACATCGCTGACAATCATTTGGGCCACCGTCATGAGCCCGCCACCTCCTACACCCGTGAAGGCACGGAAGACAATGAGTTGTGTTGCGGTTTGGGCAAGTGACGATGCCAGTGATCCGATGAAGAAAATACCGAGTCCTACGAAGAGGACAAGCTTGCGGGACCAGATATCTGAAAGACGGCCGTATATAAGCTGGAAACACGTGGAGGTGCTATGCGTCATCAGCATCGCTTGGGATGTTCATTTTAGAGATAGTTCTGACCACTTACACGAAGTATCCTCCAGATATCCATGACGCTTGATCACTGGCGTGCAGTGCATTTCCTATGATAGACAAACTGGCAGCCAGAGTAGTCTGGTCCATCAAGGCAATGAGATCGACCGTTGAGCATGCCAAGAATATCTAATGGTGTTGTTAGACTAAATGTACTTGTTGTTGTAAAGCCCAATGCACATACGGTGATAATTGTGCTCTTAGGCACGTAGTTTGTCTGCTCATTAAAGACATGAGGTGACTTTGTCTCCCCATCTGCCTCTGCCACGGCTGTCCCCGAGGAGTTTGACGAGCTTGGCAGCTTCTCTGAATCAAGCACTCCCCCTGACATGGTGCACTGAAGTGTCCCGAGCAACCAAGTGGAAATACTAATGTATAGTGACAGGAGAATGCGCATAGGATTTTAAACGACTAGAATTTTAGCGAGCCTAAATCGGAGATACATGATGGGCAATTCTAAGCGAGCGGATCTTCGATCGGAGACGACGAAGATCAACTTGCAGGAAAAGTGTACAGTTCATGATGGTAAGATGATAAATCAACCTTCATAGCTCCGTTGACGGGATTAAGAAAGGCAAAAAGATTAATGCACCTGTTAGCAGACTAGGGCTAAGGAAATGATCAGCGCGGAGATTCCGCAACTTGCTCAAAAACCCTCAACAAGGTACTCACATGGCTCTTCTGCCAAGAAACCATCGATTCGAGACCCTCGGAGGAAATTTGCTAATGGTGAGGACCTGCGTGCTTTTTTGTATGCTTGTTGGAGCCTTGTCAGGGACCTTGCGAGTTGCTTTTGCCTGTAGATCAGTCTTCACAGTCCTCAAGGTCAAGGATAGGCAGTGATACTCGCCACAAGGCCTACAAATCCAGCACGTTGAGATGTGAATGAGTTAAATGACCCTGCAGATCTTGTCTTGTCCTTGGACCCTGGGGGAAGAAAATCTCCGCCGCATATACGAATTGAGTATGATTCCGCCCACCCGATGTATGTGAATACATCCTACTGTCAAGCATCCGTTTGATTACGGTCTGATCATTATCCACAAACGACAAAAAGCGGGCATGATCTTCGAAAAAGACGCTCTGAGGTTGCTTATTCCCTAGAGGGGAATGACCTTTTCTTACTGTAGAGGAATATAACGCCATTCTGGTGGGTCATAGTCATATCTGTGCAGCAGTCTGGTTTGTCAAAGCCAAAATGAAAGAAGTTTCTTGGTAGAGAGGGGTTAATGCATTCTGAAGAGTATAACTTGCAGCCTGCCCCGCCATGAAGTCCCTTGTAAGTCTTGTATGTCTACTGTAGGCGTCTCTCCTTTCAATCCTGTTTCAGACCATCCGAGAGGTGAAGATGGCAAATCTCAACGAACGCAACGTATACCTTGGGCCAGATTCGCTCAAGAAGTACTTTGATCCAGATTGCCAACCTCCTTTGCCTTTGGTCGAGCTGCCAGAGCACCTGAACCCTTATCTTCAAGATGGTGTACGAATCTATGCCAAGATGATGACCATGCATCCAGCCAACAACGTCAAAGCAATGCCAGGTATGTATATACACTAACCTCCAGTATAGAACACTCAAAGAGACAGCCGCTAATAATGTAGCTATGAACATGCTTGAGTCAAGTGTGGTATCCGGCAAGACGGATACTATCATCGAGTACAGCTCCGGGTCCACGGTCATCTCAATGTCTATGATAGCTAGAGTCATGCATGGCATTGACGACACGCGTGCATTCCTGAGCAATAAAACCAGCGAGGCCAAGCTGCGGCTGATGCAATTTTTTGGACTCAACATCACTCTCTTCGGTGGCCCATCCCAGCCCGAGCCATATGATGAGCGAGGTGGCATCCAGAGTGCCCGGAGAATGGCAATGGATTCTAATAGTGTCCTCAATCCGAACCAGTACGAGAATGACAATAACTGGAAATCGCACATCCGCTGGACGGGGCCCCAGATCTACAAACAGCTTCCAGAGATAAATGTCCTCTGTGCAGGTATGGGGACGTCCGGCACGATGACTGGATTGGGGACATACTTCAAGGAAGTAAAGCCATCCGTGCTACGGCTAGGAGTGTGCACAGCTCCCGGCGATCGGGTACCTGGTCCCAGATCATTCGCCCTGATGAAACCCGTGGAGTTCCCCTGGAAGGCAGCAGTTGATGTCATCGAGGAAGTCAATTCTTCCGACTCATTTTCATTGTCGCTGGATTTGTGCCGGGAAGGTATTGTCTGTGGCCCTTCATCTGGGTTCAACCTGCAAGGTCTCTTCCAAACACTGGAAAAACGCAAGAAAGCTGGTACCTTGTCCGAGCTTGCAGGACCCGACGGTTCCGTCCACTGCGTCTTTCTATGCTGTGATTTACCGTATCAATACATTGGAGAGTACTTCCAAAAGCTGGGATCTGACAAGTTCCACCCTATCCAGAACGAAGTAAGTCCACTTTTTAGCTCTCGCTGTCAAGTATACTAATGCCCACCAGCGACTCACCGAAGTGGATCTGTATCGCTACGATGAAAGCTGGGAACGAAGCCCGGTAGTTCTTTTCACTCATTTTTACGATACACCTAAGGTTCTGTCGCAGAGTCTCCTAAATGACCTAGCGCTTAGACCCTTGCGCTGCGTCCTAGATCTGAGAACAGCAACAGATTTTGCCTCATGGCATCTTCCCGGATCAGTCAATATTCCCTTGCAAACCCTCGACTATCATACGCCAAAGCCGTTTTCGGACCCCAGTGTGCTAGAGGCACAGTGGCTGGAATTAGAAGCGATGTTCAAGGATCAGAGCGTGATCACCAAACTCGATGCCCATCATGTTTTAGTGATCTGCTACAATGGAGACACAGCCCGAGTGGCCACTAGTGTATTGCGAGCCAAAGGCATTGAAGCTGATAGTCTTCGGGGGGGATACCAAGCTCTAAAAGACCATGGGTTATGGGGCAACAGTGGAGTTGAGTCAGTGGAGAAGAGCACGTATCCAACAGCGACCGCGACTGAACTGTCCGTCTTGACGAATTGAGATGGACGCTAAGCTGAATTGGGAATAGATTGATAAGCTCGGACCCAGCCCTGATTGACAATTATTGTCTCTTCGGATGTTTTTCTGTTTTGGTCTTTTTCTTTTTCACTGTTTCCTATCTTTGCTTTGAGTATTCAGTTGATATGACGACTATGATGATTGTGCAAGCCGAAGTGTCTGATAACGTTATGCTCCTACAGTAAAAGTAGCTCAGTGTAAGACTTGAAATTAAACCTGACATGGCCTTAATCTAGGGAATGCTGCAGACGGTGAAACAAGTAGAACGTTTAATCCAACGCAAATCTGCTCACCACTAAATCGTACCTAATTGAGATTCAATCTAGCTGAAACCAATAAAAGCCGATCAAAAAGAATCCCACATCTCCATCTCTGCATACTAACGATGCACCAAGTAACGCTAAATCCGGAAATCTGCTCAATTGAGAGCATACTCAGGCATTCCCGGTCCAATCAGCAAGCGGGAAATGTGGTAACCCTAACACGTCTACGACAGTTACGCTGATTTATTTGAGGCCAATGGTATGAATGCTAAATGCATAGGTAACACCTGCCGGGAACTAGGTCTGTCATACAGTCATGCTGGATCTAAAGTGGGTTTAGAGTACATCGGAATCCGCTACCTGGCACATTTTCAGATGATGCACCAGAAGTTTCTTATTCTAACCTGTTCCATTTCTCAATTGCCCATCGCTACCCTACTTGCATAACTTCCGAACCTCGATAGATATTGTTAAGCAGATTTCGTGCTTGTCAATGCAGACATCTTTTCCAATCACCGGTAAAATTCTGGTCTCCGTCTAAAATTTGCTGGTTTACATTATCCATGATGATGTCCATGCATGAAGAGTCAAGCGGCGGCTTGCCATGGCTAGATCGGCCGGTCATGTTTCACTCGTCCAGAGCCGATAAATGCAAGATGACACCAGAGCAATGTGCATATCGGTCCGGTCACTGGCGATACTGGTAGTTTCCCTTCTCTTGCATTTTGTTGAGCCCTAGTACTCACCGTGCAATTTTTACAGGTACGAAGCAGATCATGTCTACTCACTAGGCACGATATACTTCCTATGCGCCATTGTTGGGATCTTCGCAATTGTCCACTTGCTCTCCAAATATGCCCCAATTCGGGCAAAGAGGAGCAGCATATGGCGGAAAATGACGGCACTAGGACGATATCTTGCTTACAAGGGTTACCAATTACCTGCACTACGTTATCGTACTCCTTCCTTGGGGGTCATTCTGCTAGGACTTATAGGCACAGCCTTTTTCTTTGGTTAGTCTACCTGGTTAGTTTTATAATGCCCACATTACTAATATAGGGGCAGCCATGACGCTTGGCCCTAAGCCCTATTACTGGGCTAATACTAAGGATGGGAAAGTCTCCTATGGAAATAGCCCGCCTCTCGCAACTAGGGCGGGATGGATGGCACTGGCATTGCTACCTTTCGTGCTGTGAGTACCTTAAGCAGCGAGCAATATGCTGTTCTGACTTGTGCAGGGTTTTGGGCACCAAAGCCAACCTTATATCAGTATTGACTGGGGTGCCTCACGAAAAACTTCAGGTGTGTGTGTGTCAATGAAAAACGCCCTATAATATGGCTAACTATGCAGGTCTACCACCATTGGACGAGCTATACCATGTTTGTCCTCGCTCTAGTACATACCTTCCCATTCTTAATCTTCAATATCTGGAAGGGCCAGATGGTTGAGAAATGGAACACTAGTGTGGTCTATTGGACAGGAGTCGCGGCTTTACTTCCACAGACGTATCTTACATTGATGTCCTTGCCGGCTATCCGGTAAGCTAATCCTTAGGGATAGCACTCAAGCCCATCTAACGAGCTACAGCAACCGTTATTATGAATTCTTTAAAGCTACGCATTTTCTGGTCGCACTACTCTTCCTTCTCTTTTTCTTCTTCCACTGTGACTTCCGCTTGTCTTCCTGGTAAGTCCCTGCGCTTCATATCAACCGACAATCCTACTAACCAGCACAGGGACTATTTTGTCGCCGGGGGAGCTTTATACATCTTCAGTCTCTTCGCGGCGTGGTTCCGTACCCATTTCATCAACGGTCGCCACTCGGCTGCGATCGATCTCCTCCCCTGCGGTTTTGTCCGGGTTACGATCCCGACCATTTTATCCTGGCGTCCAGGACAGCACATCTTCATCCGGTTCTTGAGCCCGCAACTAGGCTTGCACTGTTTAGCAGCGCATCCGTTCACCATTTGCTCTCTTTCCGACGATCCAGACAAGATCGGCAAGGCATCCAAAATTGTGTTCTATCTCAGACCCCACGGCGGTATCACGGCGCGTCTGGCAAAGGTTGCTGCCAAAAGCCCCGCATTCTCCAAGACTGTGCTCTTGGAAGGGCCTTACGGCGGAATATCGAATGCCGCTAACCCCACGGGATTTGATACCGTTCTGGTCATTGCCGGTGGCTCGGGCGGTGGATTCTCTCTGGCTATCGCTGAGGAGGCTCTGAGGGCGTATGAAAATGTATCGGACATTCAGCGACGCAAAATACAAGTTGTATTTGCCACACGGAATGGCGAGGTAGCAGAGTGGTACAGAGAGGAGATCGAGGATAGAATCTCAACCTACAACGTACCAGCGGAAAACATATCTGTCTCCATTCACGATACCTCGGCGCAGCTCGCTGAAGGACCGGTGTCTAGCCCCAAAACCGAAGAACAATCTAAAGGTATTACCGATCAAGTTGAACCTGCCCTGTCGGAGAAAGAGAGCCGTGCTGCAGCCACAGGCCAGCACGCTAGTAGGATATCAGTTGGTCCCCGTCCTAATCTCCCTCGTATCATCGCCACAAGTACGTCGGAAGCAAGTAGCCAGAGGATAGCCATCTTTGCTTGTGGTCCTGCGTCCATGTTACATGATGTGCGAAATGCAGCTGCTGAGGCGCAAAAGAGGGCTCTAAGAGGAGGGGCTGAGGTTTATCTGCATACTGAATCATTTGCGTGAGTACATACTTCTCCGAGCTACGCCAACAGCTAACTAAAGAGTCTTAGGTGGTAATATCCCTAGCGAGAGTGAGTTTAGTATCAAAAGTTTTCTTTTCTACCTTTATTTTGTTGGAACATTTTGTATACCCTGACGTGATATTAAAAATGCATGTCCTTAATTACGCCGAACCTTGCACATTATATGAGCATTTACGCACTCCACACTTATGAGCGTGGCAGGTATCTAACGATTATCATGTCGCTCATCTAGGTGTAGATCACTTGACTGCTTCTTCCACGACCTAGCCACCTTCGTCCGGGTCTGACTAAGTCGGAAAGCAACCGCTAGCCTTGCAATGGTCGACCCGACCCAAGGACAAAAGGGATTTACGGGAAGGACCAATATAGATGGGCATATCACTCCTGACCACGAACATGTCGATACCATTCTTTTCTCCAATTGAGCTCCCCCCGCCACCAACAGCCTCTCTGCCGGTCTGCCCATGCTGATGGTGAAGCAATATCACACAAGGACAACCTTTGCCAGTGTATTGGCCTTCGGTGGTATAGCCAAGAAACATACATTCCCGTTGCTGTCGACGCCCACTAGCCATTTCATCAATACTCAATTCATCATAATCATCTGGGATTTCAACAGTTGTGTATGTAGACTCGGTATTTGGTGGGACCACTTAAAATCCAGGCTTCATTCCTGTCATAGTAGGCTCCGAGATGTATAGTATGTCCATTGTGGAAACCGGTCTCCGAACCTCTATCCAAGGGTAGTTATAATCTTCGCCTCTACCAGTGTCCACCGAAAGTCCTGAAGCCCACTTGTTCGTTTGGTTGTTCATTTCTAGGCCACCTTCACGTCACCAGAACTCTCCCCACTCAAACTATCGATCGCTGTTTCTCCTGACCTGAATTCGAGCACCTGCTCCAGTAATGTAACTCACCCTGCCAAGCTCAAAAGACTTGACTGTTCCCACCTAACTTGCCCAAGGCCAACCGGGAAATGCCGACGCCTGCGAACAGATTTCTGCAAGGGATCATCATGTGGATTGAAGAGAGTCCAAGCCATACCGAAAGTGAAGCCGCAGGCAAAGTGCTGAGGGTCATGTTCAAAGAGTGGGGGCTCCTAGAAGTTATACACTCCCGCACGCTTTCTTTCCAAGTAACGCAGGACTCCCTTGATTGCATTCAGAGCGTCCCAGCGGTACGTGAGGGTATGACGAGTGTAATCTTGGATATAGCGCGGAAAGTCTTCTTTTCCCCAGCGTTCCGTAGGATATAGAGTCTCCAGACAGAAGAGGGATGCATAGATGCTATCTTTGTAACAGCCTTTGTCAATAGTATGGTGGATGTTCAATGGCATATGAGCAGATTCCCAACGCCTCATTACCTTACATTCGAAGTTACCTGCTCAGTGGTGAATATTATCCGCCTAGGTGATGACATAGCTTCTTAATAGGTCGAACTACGCGGGTTCCAAATGGAGCCCTGTATCGCAATCTCGGGATTCCTCAATGTCGATATCCACTGTTGTCCCGCTAGTTTGAACAGTGCCTGGCACCCAGTCCTGGGCTTTGACACTCCGGAGATACCATGGTTCATGTCCGATCCACTTGCATCAACAACTGTAGCGTATGCATTATTGTCAATCGCATGCATAGACGAGAGCTGCCTGGTTTGCCGCTCAGCATCCATCTGATCGATGCAACACTTGTCTATCCAAAGATATCGGACTCCGAGACGTTCTGCAACCCTTGCAGCATAATCAATCACCCGTGGTTTGAGCTGCAAGCCCCGAAGCCCCTGTGAAGCCTCATCTACCCTGCCTGAGGTACCCCACACATAGCTCAAAGCGATATATCGCTGATGTCTATCTATCTCCAAAGTCGTATCTCTTTTGTAATCATAGAGCATAATAGGGTATTTGAGAGGGTAAAATGGCATTCCACAGCGATGTTGTTTCTCACAGCAGTCGAGTGACTCTTTAGTAAAGCGAAAGTCGACCTTCAGGTCATGCACAATTCTGCCCGAGATCCCCGTATCAGAAGAACTAGTGTCTGATGGTATCAGAAACTCGGGAACCTTTCTTCTTAGAAACTCAACATTTGGCTCATAACTTTAGCCATAGTAAGTAGGGAGGAGCATACTACACTCTGGTGTGGAAAAGGCCACTACTTCGAGGCAGCGTCCGAGGACAGCTCTTCGATCATAGTCTTGATATACATGTCAAAGAGATATCCATTCATCTCGTTTGTCGTTTCCCACCTCTCCATAGGGACCCAGCCACTGTCGTCAGTGCAAAGCTGGGTCTTTGCGATACCAACAGATACAGCCTATCTTGGTACTCCAGAACCTGCATATCATGCTCTTTTAACTCTTCCTCCGTAAACCCAAAGGGACATCTGCCAGGAAGACCCAGAAGATCCCAGTCTTGGGAAATCCGTACCAGCGAGCTGCGTAATGGGGCCATGCTGACACTTGAGAAAAGCTGACAATATGTAAAGGGCTCCCATAGCCGTCTGTCAAGTCCCATTACGTTATAAACACGCTTATTGTATGCAAGGCAAGACATTTCATAGAATTTAGATTGGGATGCTTACGCCTTTCCCATAATAGCCTTTTTCTTTTTGCCGGAATCTAGCTCGTCGAAATTATCTGCCAGGTTGGGTATTTCAGCTCCTGGATTGTGGTTTTTGGGGAATTCGGGATATCGCGCTTGTATCGTGGGGGGGGAGGAGAGCTTGAGTTGATCGCCAATCGATTATCCCTTCAATCCTAGTTGGATCGTGTAGGACGAAAATACCCCCAAGATGTAAGTCACAGTATGCCATACGACTGAGCTCCAATAATACTAAGCATGTATATTTTCAACAGAGGGAACGAAAATGACACAAAGCGCCAGTCAATACTCCCTGTAGAACATCAACACTTGTGGAATTGTTGTGAGATGAACTGCAGGGTCGACACGTGCTTGTAGAGTTCTGTCCCAGGAGGTCGATTGCAAAGACGGAACATAGAATTTTGCTCCAGGGTTGGCACCACCGACGATCATGACGTGGAGCTTGGATGACATGGCTGCCGTCCCGTGTATTGTTTACAGCTATACATTACCCAGGGTTGGGGAGGGAGAGCTGAGACTGTAAAGGACATTGGTGAGCTTGGGGATGTGTCCATTAATCAAAAGGTTGTAGTATAGGCTAGATGGGCCTGGTATACGAAAGGTTACAGGACGCAAGGAGTCTACTGCCACTAGGTTTGCGAGGCTGAAAGATTACCAAACAAAAAAAAGAAATTAAGGGTATCAAACTATAGGCTGCATAAGCTTTTCATTTCGGTAGTAAAGTCAGACCATTAAACCGTCATAGTTTAGGTCCCGGACAACCCAGTACGAACACCATTCACCCAGAATAGACGAACCTAGTTCATCTGGCGGATGAGGCCGTTGATGTTCTCCTCACGGTTACCGTAGTCACCACCCTCGATGAAGTGCTTGAACTTGCGGGTGTGGAAACCACCAGTGGGGTTGGAGAGCTTGAAGGGCCAAAGGAAGTTGTTGGCCTGCTTGAAGTTGGGGCCAACGGTGTAGATCTCGTGGATCAAATCCTCCATGCAGACAATGCCGTACTTGCCGAGGTTCTCCTCGATGATCTGGTTGTCGGTAAGAGGGACACGCTGCTTGTTGACCTTGCCATAACCGCGCTTGTAGACGAGTTCACGGATGCTCTTGAGGTTGGGGTAACCATAGGCAATGTAGGGGTTGATAATGGTCAACATCTCCTGGGTAGCCTTGGTAAGGCGAACGAAGGTACCGTTGTTGATCTGGAGCAAACGCAGAAGCTGCAAGATCTTGCGAGGCTGAGGAGAGATCTTGTTGATACCCTTAATACGGATAACGAAGACAAGCTTGGGCTCATCGGCAACGTAGAAGTTACCCTCCTTACGAGCAACGCGGGCAAGGCGGATCTTCTCACGCTCACCATCGCGGTACTCCTTGACGTAGGACTCAGCACGCTTGAAGATGGCGGCACGCTTCTCCTTGTTGGCCTAAACATTCTCCGTTAGCGAAAATTCATCCCAGGTAATTCATGAAATAAATTAATGTAGGGTTAACGTCAGCCCCGAAAGATGGTTAACAAAGCGATAGCATCGACCTTGGTCTAATCGCGTGATGGTGTGCTATCATCATCCGTTTTATGTGAAGAGGATCAAGGAAAAATGGAATACTAACAGCCTTCTTCTTCTCGGCCTCCTCACGGGCAGCAGCGCGAGCCTGCTCCTGGCTCTTACGCTTCTTCAGGAGGGTCTCTGGGACGAGGACCTGGTCCTGGGTGGGAACGGTGCTGTTAAGGTCAGTCTAGTCTGTCCATGCAATCATACGAAAGCACATATTCGCCGAGTGTAAGAATTGCAGCTATAGCGCCACATTCTCAACTGAAGGCAAGAAAGAAAAGCACTCGACGACATATATTTAATCGGTGAGGGATGAAGGGGTTGTCAAGTGGTCAAGTTGCTACTAGTTATGCATTTTCAGCACACGTTCAGAACACCAAGATGACAGGGCAATCATCATGATCTCATCCGACAAGACCCCAAGCATAACGCTCAGGAATTTCTGTTGACGCCATTGGTCCCGTCTCTGTAAAACCATTTTCTAGTCTACCAGAGGACGGAAACGCAGCTCACAACAATTGTTTTCAAGGAGAAAGCAGAAGCCTTCAACCCCAATACCCCAGACCATTGTGCATCATTCCATTATCCAGTGCTCATACTACTGAGACGCGAGTTCATGGACAGACACAGAGGTCGCGGGAAGAATCGAGCTGGTGCCTAGCGATCATTTTCGATCGCAGCATCTCCAGCGAGAAGGACGACTATAACCTCAACCCTTACAGGCTCACAAAGCGAAGCAGCCGAAAGAGAATCAGTTAAAGGGTATCATACGTAGCAGTGGAGGCCATTGCGACGGTCTGTAGAGTTCGCGAGTTGGGCGGTTGGCGGAGGCTGTCGGACAAAGGAAGAAGTTCAAAGAGAAATTTGCGATCGAGTTGAAGAAAAGTTCTGTGGGTGGGTCGCTGACGCTAGCCTACATAAGGCTAGCGTATCCAGCACGTAGACCTTCCCGTTTGAAGTTCTCGTTCTTAGGGTACTTATCAGTCAGCTGACAAGCGCTGATAACAAACGCTCCTCCTCCGATAACAGAGCCGATGACATGATGCGCATCTTGATGTTCTCCATACATACCCCACGCCCCTCATCTGTTCATCTTCAACGATAATAGCCCGTCATGGCAACCCGTCGGGGTGTCGGGCTAGGCGCCTTCGCAAACCGCACCCAAACCAGCCAGTCCTACGCCAGTCATGGCGCAAATTTGCGCTCCACGCACTTCTCCTCCCTGCAGATCCAACTCTCTGTATTCCAGTCTTTACTCCACACCTTTGCGTTAGAACATAGCTCTACAATCAAGTCAAACCCAACATTCCGTGCCGAGTTTGCACGTATGTGCAACGCTATCGGCGTTGATCCACTTGCAGCGAGCAATGTCAAAGGCAAAAATGCACGAAAAGGATTGGGTGAGAGCGCAAGCTTCTGGACGCAGATCATGGGAGGAGACATGAATGATTTCTACTTTGAGGTTGCAGTCCGTGTAGTAGAGCTATGCCGAGAGACGAGAAGCGAGAATGGGGGTCTAATAGGCGTGGAGGAGTGTCGTAAACGAGTAGGGAAAGGCAAGGCTATTGGGAGCGGATTGGAAGTAACAGAGTAGGGGATCCCAACCCATGCACCTTGGAGATGTGTGCTAATTGCTGCTTTCGCAAAATAGTGACGATGTCTTACGTGCCGTCAAATCTTTGGAACCCTTGGGCTCAGGCTTTTCGATCGTCCGCGTTGGCAGTAAACAATATATTCGATCAGTTCCCAAGGAGCTCAATACAGACCAAGCCACAGTACTCGAAGTCATTCAGATTCTTGGCTACGTGAGCATTTCTATGCTGCAACTAAACTTGAAGTGGGAAAAGGCTCGGGCGCAGACCGTTATTGATGACCTGCTGGCGGACGGTTTGGTGTGGCTTGATGCCCAAGGTGAAGAGAATGAGTATTGGTCACCACAGAACCTTCTGGACGATAGCGGATGAGAATGTGTACTACTAAGAAGCGACCCCTTTTTCTAATTTTGGAGAGATATCCGCAAACACTTCTTGCTGGATATTTAGTAGGTTTGAGCAGAGGATACTCAATCTTACCGGTCTCGGTCGATCACCATGAACCACAAGCGCCACGATCATAAGGCATTGAAGGCTGTTGAGATTTTAGCATGAAGAAGTGATATTGGTGTCTAATACTCGATAAAGCATTAGATACGCCCTCCCTAGACTACACATTCAGAAACTAAATATATTGCGGGAGTGCGGTAAAACTTACCGGATGATGTTAAGAGGATTTATGTATATTTATTGGCAACGGACGACTGGATTTATAACTCTAGAACGATCATAATTTATCTCCATAATCATATTTCTACATAAAACGTACAGAACATATTATTCATAGCTATACATACCTGGGCTTACGTCTGTTTCCCTCGGTTCTTGTTTTGCTTCAAATACCCTTCTATTCAATCTCGCCTGTTTATTCCTGACAAAAGATTCATTTATAAATGAGAAAATACCATATGTATGAAGAAAGGAAAAGCGAGAAATTGACAAGATCTGTCGAAGATAAGAGCACATGGGATCATACGTAGTTAAATTCCAGGAGCATTAGAACCATGAAAACAAAAGGGTGCCATTAAAAACAAATTTTATGCCTTGATCGCTCCGCCCAATGCACCGCCGCTGAATTGCTGTCCACCAGGCCGACGACCTTGGCCGCCAGGGAATCTCGCTCCACCACGGGCATGGCCGCCACGTCCGCCGCCACGGCCTCCACGGGCGCCGGCGCCCTGATCGCGCTGGAAAGCGTTGGCCATGCCTTGAGTGCGCTGTTCGAGAGTCTTTTCGTTGCCCTCCAGAAGGTTCATCGACTTGTCGGCAAGAGTGACGATCTGGGACTGGAGACGCGACAACTCAACGCCCTTACGGAAGATGATGGCGTCGTTGACTTGGTCAAGAGCAGCGCCCAGCTCCTCGTGAGAGATCATACGGCTGATGACAGCCGAAATCTTCTTCTCAGAAAGCTCGAACATAGTTGACAGGGTGGAGATCGAAAGGCTGTCATAGAATGGAGCATAGGTGAAGAGGTAGGTTCTGAGGCCCTCTTCTTGGATCTGCTGAGAAAGCATCTCCTTGATCTTGTCCGGCTGGGGCATCAGTTCCCAAATCTTGATCGAGTTAAGCATTTCTGCAGCCTTCTTCCAGTCGCCTGCAGCAAGGAACTTGGCGCTCATGATAACACCATCACGGGTGTTTTCAGCAGGACCGGTGAATACCTGACGCTCGTTGTAGTCCAACATACGACGGAAGGTCTTTGAGATGATACGGCGCTTCATCTCGGGAGAAGAAGAGGTCTGAGCCATGAGAGGGACTTCCAAGAACATGCTGGATGTGAGGTAGATGCACTCAAGAAGTTCCAGGTTGATGTGCATGTGGAAGGGAAGCTGGCGCTGGCGCTCAAGGCGTTCTTGCTCGGGCGAAACAGTGGAGTAACGCTGGAGGATGATACCTTGGGCGAGCAGTTCCTTCTGCCGACCGCTGCCACAGACTTCGGAAAGGGTAGTTTGAGCTTCGTAGGTAAGGCCAGCCCGGAAAGCGCACAGACCAATCTGAACCAGAGTCCGGTTGAAGAGAATCTGGGTGTTGACATCGAAGTTGGAGATGTTCTCAGTAAGGTGAGACATGAGCATCAGGTCACGAGAGCGGTAGTACTGGTCGTGCAGGGCAATGAAATAGATCTGGCACAGCATTGCACGGGCCCTGATGATACCATCGCTGTACTTGAACAGGTAGTTGCAAACGGTCTGGACGAGCCCTGTCACATCACCTGCATTACCACGAGGAGTAATCTTGGAGTCCAACTCAGAGGGAAGTGCCTTCCAAGAGCCCTCTTCCAGAATTGTGACAACTTGAGAAGGCTTGAAGTAAATGTGCTCCAACCTCCGCATGACCACTCGGTTGAGGCTGTCCTGGCGCGGGTCGCTCTTCTCGGCTTCGGTAAGACCCTCAATATAGGCTTGGACGCGGACAAGGTTGGTGTACAGCTGCTTCTCATCGCTCAGACGATCGATGTACTCAGCAGTATGAGGATCAATGTGTTGCAGAGACCGTGTCAGCTCGTCGTCGAGTCTCTCAAGGTTTGAGACAATGCTGCCCGAGATGTGGAGGGTCTCGCCGGGCACAACCTGGGGCTGCTTCTCATCATCCTCCCACTCCTCTGCACCTTCAGTAACAACATGGTCGCGGTGGGTCTCAAGGACGGACAACAAAGCCGCAAGCTCCTTCTCAGCAGACTTCCATTGCTCGACGCTCATGTAGTTGGCGGAAGATGAAGAGGTAAGGTCGAAGCGGGTAGAGAGGAGAGTAAGGTAGACGCGGATGCGTTGGTAAGGAGTCTGAGCGACCTCCAGAAGCTTTTCCATGGTCCTAATCTGTTCGAGGCGATCTGTGTTCTTCTTGCCTCGAGATTCGACAATGACGCGGAGATGCTTCAGGATGCTCTCCGGGGTATATTGCAGAGTCTTACCACCACGGCCAACGGTAGCAAAGCCATCATCAACATCGGCGAGCTCAGCAACAGGAGCCTCAACACGCTCAACCTTGGTCAAGCGCGGGGCTGTGATGGCGGGTTTGGCCTGCTCTTCCTTGCCCTCCATGAAGCCATCTTTATTCTGGCGATACTTCTCGATCAGAGTGGCGTAATCCTTGTTGTTTCTCTTGATACGTTGCTTGACTGCGTTGAAGCCCCTGGCGTTGCTTGCATTCATAGCCTTCTTCGATGACTTCTGCTTTGCGATGGTCTCGTTCACGAAATCCTCCAGGTCGGCAACGAGCTTGATATAAATCTTAGGGGTCGGGCCTGACTGCGTAACCTTCAGAATGTGACGGTTCAGCTTATCGAACTCTGTGTCACTCTAGTCAGTATCAATGTACAAGTTATCCCTACACAGCAAAACGACTCAAGCCCGAATCCAACGCACCTGACGAGATGACAGCCCAGTCGTTGATCTTTTCGGCATTCTCGATCAATTTGATGATTCCCTCGAGCTCGTCCAACCTCTTATCCTTGGCACTCTTGACGACCGTCACTTTTTCTTCATCCTCGCTCTCCTCACTTTCCGATGCATCCCTCAAGAAACGGTTGGCACCGGTTTCGCCTTCCTCATCATCGGAAGCCTCCTCCTCCGAGGTCTCCTCTCCCTCTTCGCTGGATTCCTCCTCGGACTTCTCCTCCTCGCGATCGCTGTAAAGCTCCTCCTCGTCAGAGGAGCTGGACTCGCTGTCGCTACCGCCACCGTAGAAGAAACGCGACATGTTGGCTGATTTTCAGGTGAAGTAACCGAAAAACGTCGCGGGGAATAAATATGGCCGTCTCCTGGGGTGTTGGGACGTCGATTCGCTCTCAGAAAATCAAGTTGTGAGGGTTGCCGCCGAGCCTGACCGCGCGAGCCACAACGAAATTTAAGCGAGCTGGCGCCTAACCGCATCGGGTAACCATTCATCGTACTACGGATCGCGGAGGCGCGACTAAATATGCTAGCTACGCGGAGAGGACAGGACTGTTCGTTTCGAAGAAAAATGGGCTTATATAATGGATCTACATATTCGGATGCCTTGCTCTTTAACTCTGTGTACTGTGAAGTGAACAAAAAGAAGTGAGAACATGCACTTCGGCGCAAACTGATGATGGTTCGATACTGATGAGTTCCAAATATCCAAGCTTAATGATGCGCCCCTTGAGTAAGGGTCAAATGAAAGAGGAAAAAGGAAACAAATTTATAAAGGGAATGGCGTACCATTTCCGAAGAAACTTATAGAAGGCAGATAAATTCAACACGATAATGCGGTAACAAAGAACATAAATCGCGATCTTTCCAAGTACTCCTGGCTATGCCGAAAACAGCCACATACACAAATCTGGAAGAACTCGATTGGGAAGAGAGCAAACCGACGGCGAGCATCTGAAAGGCTGAAAGCTCGGCTATTGTGACAAGGGCGCCTTTGCAGCGTCGGAGATGTCATCAGTGAATCGCGCCCGTGAAGTGTTGCGCACTCGTCACCATTGCGGAGGACTGATGTTACATAATTACCCCTTCTCGACCAAGGCTCGAAGCTAGGCCGTACGCTGATCCGGAGACCATGCCACACCAAACGCACACTTGATGAAAGAGGGCGTGCATTGGAAGGCTTATTGTTCATGGCTAGGACATGTTGGACGGCAAACAGCTAGTAGCAGAGGGGCGGAGAGGGGAATCGGGCAAGGTCCAAATATCAAGCAAAACAGAACGATATTTTGGAGCAGCTCTGCGGTCATCTCTAGAGAGCACACGAACCTGGAGCATAATCTTTGCCCGATCAGAAGTGCACTCGCTAACTTAAGATGTTAATGCACCTACGGGTGCCACTCAATTGGGTTTGGTTATTAGTGCCACTGATTCTGACCCCCGAAGCCATCGCCTCCTAACACGCCGTCTTCGAGTGTCCGGATGAAATCCCGATTACGTGTGCCACCTGTGCGACTTCCTCGGCGTCGTTGGTTCGTAGCACCGGTGTCGACATATCCATCCGGAGGAGGAGGATAGTATGCTGGGCTGGGCTGCAGCCGAATCGGTGCGTTGGGATCAAGATGACTGGCGACTCGTTGAATAGTTGGCGGAACTCCACCACCTTGTGGGTCCATTGTGGAAGCACGTTGTCGGCCAGCTCTTGTTGTTGCTTGAGCATAAAGACTCTGGGACGGTGCATACTGTGATTGAGGCATTTGGCCCGGCATAAGGTTCATCTGATGACCGTAACCCGGTGGCTGCTGGGTAGGGTACGGCGGTGGGGCACCTTGCTGGCCCGTGTACATCCCATTGTACATAGGAGGGGGAGGTTGAGCATGAGTGGGCGTGTGATACTGATTCAATTGCATTGAATAGGCAGCAGTCTGCGCGGCGGACTGAGCGTGCGCTGCTTGCGCCGCCCTTTGCTTGCTTGCCGCCTCCGCCTGCTGTTGCTGTTGGATTCCAGGAGCAACGGTTTTGTTCAGAGATGAGTATTTCAGGTTCATTGGAGGCACAAAAGGTCCTGTAAACTTTTGTTGTGTGATGAAAGGATGCAGTTTAGCTTGTTGTGGGGACCACCGCTCCAGTGGGTTGATTGTCAACAAGCCACGAACAAAATCAATAAAGGCCACTCGATTATTTAGCTCTGATGAGAATATTAGCAAGTGTATAGTGTAATGTCCGTGGAAACAAACCTCGCTCAATCTCTGCTTGTTTCATGTTCTTCCTCGGCATCGGATAGCTTCGAATAATCTCCTCCAACGTCGACGCCTGGAAATACTTTTTGCTCGGCTGCTCTTTTGTGTTGTGCTCCCGCGAGTACTGCTCCAGAGTTTTAAGACGGTATGTCTTTCTTCCAAACTCATCCTGAGTTTTTTCGAAAAATTCACCAGACTGCTTTCCCATTTCTAGCATCCATGTCGGGGGGAGACCTAGCATTTCCACGATTCGACAGACCTGATTGTACTCTGACGATCCTGGAAAGAGTGGCAAACCAAGGAAGAGTTCAACGACGATGCATCCTAGTGACCACATGTCGATCGCCGAGGAATAGCTATGTCGTGTTAGCCTAAGGTTGAGACTGAAAAAGATGCAAGATGAATGGGTTTGACGTACGGTAACCCAAGAAGGACCTCGGGAGAGCGGTAAAATCTTGACTGTATATAGGTGTAGACCGTCTGTCGTTCATCACAGGCAGACCCAAAATCAATGACTTTAATTATGGGACTCTCCAAACTACAGGAAGCTTGAAGTTAGCTGTGAAGGCTCTGTTCGTTGATGGAATAGAGACCAACTTTTTCAATAGTATATTCTCCGGCTTCAGGTCGCAATGAATAAGATGTGCCTTGTTGAGCAAGCTCAAGGCGTTCAGAAGCTGCTGGGCAAATACACGCACTAATGTTGTGCTCAAGCCTCGGAATTGGTTCTGTTTGATTAACTCGTAGAGATTGACACTGAGTATCTCGAATACTAAACAGAGGTGCTGACGATGGATGAATGTATCCTTGAGCCGTAATAGATGATGGTCATCATTCTTATCATATCTGCTATTGAGCTGTGATAGAAATCAGTATGTAATCGAGACACGAGGTAGTAAGGAGCATACCAAATCTAGAACCGACACTTCCATCATGCTCTGGTTGAAGTAGGCGGTCTTGTTTTTGATTACTTTGACAGCCACAACTTCCCCTGTTTTCAAGTTCTGGCACTTCACGACTTGTCCAAAAGTTCCCTGGCCCAACACGTCAAGGATGAGGTAGCGGTTCCTGAGAACAGTCAATATATGAGTAATGGATAAGCAGATGAAAATCATGAGACTCACTTGTGACCAGCTTCCTCGCTCCCCAAAATGTCGTTAACGTACAAAATGTAGTCACTATCCTCATTGTCATAGCCGTCATTCTTAACTCCTTTGCTGGGTTTTGTCAAAACTCGTCTTGGGTTCCTCGAGGACTCGTAATTAAAACCGGGGTTGCATATGCGATATGTGGCAGGGAGGTGCGTCGTTAAGGCTTGGAGCGGCTGCGAAGGTGATTAGAGCCACAGCAACTTGACAAACTCTTGGAAACTTACACTTATGAAGCCACCTTCAGGGTTAGCACGTCTAAATGGAGGTTGCACATTGACGCGCGGTCTCAACTCCTGAACTGATTTGATCTTTTGAAACTTTGGGACGGGACCTCGACCTGGTTGCAGACTAGCGCCAGATATTGACGCAGAACGGGCCGGCCTCCCGTCCTGTCCAAAAGGTGCACTGAGTTGAGAACCTGCTGATGGTGGGTAAAATTGCTCCGGGCTCATGTCTGCGGGCTGTAAAGGAGGAAGCCGAGGGACGCGTGAACCAGCTGTCCCAAGTATTACGTTAGTCATAGAGAATCAAAAATCCGCAAGAAGTTGTGAGCTTACATGGAGGTGACTGAAACTGCTGAGGAGGCGAAGAGTAATTCGGCGCTCTTGTCGGCGAACGACGGGCTTGATTTGGACCAGAAGGAAAAGCATATGAGTTATGAGGTTTTCCAGGACTCGTATTGTAAGGCATCGATGGCGACAGGACGTTCATCGGAGAATACCTACGGGCGGCCGAAGATTCCTCGGTTGGAAAGTATTGAGAGGAAGGCCGGCTATGCTGTGAGGGTCTTGTTGAATACTTTGCCCGGTTATACGGATCTGCATCTTCCATAGTAGTGTCTGCATCGGTGACATAATCGCGGCTACGGGGCGTCGCGGCTGGAGACGACACCATAGATACGGATTTCGAATTCATCGCGGTCGACGGGGGCTTTGCCGCGTTACCGGGTGTCTGAAAGGCTTCGTAGGTGTATCCTATGGGCGCCTGGGACTGTTGTGGTTGACTGCTGTACTTTGGGCCGAGCTGTGGTGGATTAGACGTCAACCCATTATTGAACTGCGCAGGACGGCCCATTAAGGGATCCTGATATGGCTGCCACTGCGAATCCATTGTCCTGCTCCTTCACACGATGCCACTCAAAGAATGGAGGGTGTTCAGGTCAGGAAATTGGATGACCGTCTTTTCGCTGTCGAAAGCGCACATGCACTGCGACCGGGGGCTAAATAGTAGCGGGGATGGTAGACGCACGTATCGCGATCAGACGGAGACGACGCAGAGCGGGAGCGAGCGTTGTTGCAATTCGAAAGATGGGGACACAGAAAGAGAAAAGGAATTGATGTTAGTTGCAGATTGTGTGGCACTTCATTATCCGAACGACGTCGTCGCTATTGGGAGAGGGTTAAAGTTGCAAGGGCGAGGCGGCCAGTAGACGACGGACGTGGAGTGGGCGGTTGCAATTCAACAGTGACGACGTGCGCAACAAACCACAGCCGATGGGGGCTGACACGCCAAGGGGCTGACTGGGGAACGGAAGGGAGCACTGACTGCTGGAAAACCCCGGGAAAGAAGGGAAATTCCAAACAGGAGCACACAGTCAAAAATAAGAAGACTGTGTGGGAAAGTGGTGGAAGTAACGTCCAGCCGAAGGACGCTCAGAAAGACTAATTGCGGAGGGGGCGAGAAGAAGAGAAGGAAGTGAAGTTTGGTGGAGGTGGTGGAGATGCCTCAGATTCGAGGGGAGTCTTTGCGTTTGCGAGTGCCTCAGGCTGCCGTTGGGCGTGTATGGCATCGGGACAAGAAGGGCAAAACCGAACTTATTTTGGGATACTTTTCTTATTCCATTTCAATAATAAAGAGCTAGACTACTGTTAGTTAGTATGGCTAAGGTGATTCTTGATTCCCTCTGTCTCTGTCTCCGTGTCTTTTTATCTATTTTTTCTTTTTTCTTTTTGGTGTGTTATTAGTTCCTCAATTTCGTGTCGAGTTAAACAAGAAGAGACAATGGACGGGGCTGCTGATTTCACGACTCTTCTCAAAACAATAATGTTGCTTGGAGTGTTTATGTCAGGAATGGTTGGGATTTTACAACGATTTGAAGAAGAAAAGCAAAAAAAATGCAATTTTCTTATATCATTTTTTTAGGGGATTCTGTTATTATTTACCGCAGCAGTTTAGTCCTTGAAGCTACTACTATGGCCCTTACCTTACCTCCCTCAACAGCCTTTTAGCCTCAGTGGAACAGCCACTTGAAACCAAACCTAAAAGCACCATAATTACGAAGTAACAATCAGCGAAGCAGTGTCATAGTGGGCACTATGGGAATACAACCCGACTTACCCCGTCCCATTCTACACATGTGGCCGTTTGCAGGACCACAAGACGGCGTCGTAATTACTGCTATGCCCATGGTATACGAGACTAAATTAGGCCGTGGAAAGAATTTCCCGAATTTTTAGTGGCATGCTCGACATCCCAAGATGATCCCTGTCTGGTATTTTAATTGATAGGCATCAGTCAACAAGAGTAGATTAATACCCAATCTAGCCTTCGAACCGGCCCCAATCAATAGTGGTCCCAACGCAGATGCCACCGGTGACGTGGGAGGCTAAGACATGACGAACTTCGGGTTAGTCAGTTTAAACCAACCATCCCCGAAGGCGGTCAGTGACTCATTCATCGGTGAAACCATTCTGCCGTCATTACGATTATCAAGACATAGTAGGGAAAAGCTTCTGTAAAGCCTTCCTGGGTCTATCGCCTCAGACCACTTCGTAATTCTTCCTTTCCACTAGCGCAGCTGACTGACGCTCAGGGCGGTGGACAACACACTATAGAGTCAAGATCAGTGATCTTCATGCCGACTTAAGGATTCGAGGTTGTTCACTTTGAGTAGCCCACAAAATTATGGGCTGCGCCATCAGTTCAACTGGATCACTTTGAGATCTTCACTCTTCATTTTACAATTCACTGAATACATAGACTTTTGCTAATTGGTAATTACCGAAGAAGTCCTACTCTCTCAGCATCTTCCGCACATCTTATCAACATCAGTCAAATATGGATAACGGCATGGAGCGCGGTTCAGAGTCCTTGACGCAGAATGAACGTCCTAAGGGTGAACAGCCGACATACTCCAGCCCAGTCTCATCAGCAACTCCGGCGATCGAAGGTCAAGCCCCTGCAGCAGGCGCAGATGAGACAAGCCGTCTAAGGGAACTTCAGGCGGATATTCGCGACCAAGATGACCTTGAAAGGGACATAACTCGTCAGGTATACTACTGCCATGCCCCTTAGGACTCTTCGGTACTAATTGTGTACAGGCCGACAGGCTGCTCATGGAGCAAGCAGACGAACGAGACCACAGGAGACTAGAACGTACTAAGCACGAGAAAGAGTATAACCATCAGTGGCGATAAACCTTTTGGTATATACTAACATTCTCTTAGAAAACTAGAAGCACAAATCTTGAAGCTACACCAGCGAATAACACAGCCTGTTGGAACATCTGCCCGAGTCCGCCTACAGAATGAGATAGAAAAGCTAGAAACGCGTAATGCCGCATTGTCAAATGACCTCAAAGAAATACAGCAACGCATCGATGAAAGACATGAGGGAAAAGTGGCTAGTGATCAGGCGATTGGTACAGGGCGGATGCCTAATGAATCTCGCAGGGATTATCTCATTCGCACAGGAAAGATCACTCCGTTCTCTAAAATGAGTGCTGGCCCAATGGAAGGACCTCTTGCAAGTTTACACGATGCTCTCATTGATGCGGAAGACGAGCGTGATGAGAGAGAAGCCATGGAGCAAGTCAAGAATCGATCTACAGTTTCCCACCGGAACCTTGTGCGCCCTGGTTTTGGCTTCGATGAAGCAAGCGAAGTTTCTCCAGAGACTGATGAACGCCAAAAAAAGCGGAGAAAGCTGGCAAAAGGTGCGAAGGAATTAGAAACAGTAACAGGTTCGGAAGAATTAGATAACGCAGCAATGAGCGCGGAAGAGGTACCCTCGGATGATGGTTCAGCAAGCTATGTAGCATCGGAAGCGCAAGAGTCGTTATCAGAAGACGAAGAGGATTTCGTCCCTGAAGGAACCTCACCGCGACCGGTAGTTCGAAGCAAGGCTAAGAGGACCTCGGAAGAAATGGAAGACTTCAGCGGGTTGGACGATGGAAATGAGAAAATCTATCAGTCTAGGCTACAGCACTGGGTCAGCCGCAGGAGCGCTGCTCGGAAACGTGCCAAGGAAGGCAACACGGACTTTCATGAACCTGATGGACCGGAAGAGTGGTTTATGCCTCATCCAAGTGTGCCAGATGTGGACTATGACAACGGATATCGTATTCCTGGTGACATCCACCCCCTCCTCTTTGATTATCAGAAGACAGGGGTGCAATGGCTGTGGGAGTTACAGCAGCAGCAAGTAGGAGGAATCATTGGCGATGAAATGGGACTTGGCAAAACAATTCAAATCATCTCTTTCCTGGCTGGGCTTCATTACAGCAACAAGCTGACAAAACCGGCCATTGTTGTTTGTCCTGCTACACTTATGAAACAATGGGTTAATGAATTCCACCGTTGGTGGCCTCCTTTTCGTGTGTCGATTCTACACACTTCAGGCAGCGGGATGGTAAACATCCGCAATGAGAGCAGTAAGGAAGATGCGCTTCTATCTCAGACGATGGATACTCGCCGTAACCTGGGCGGGATGAAAGCGGGGAGAAAGGTTGTTAAACGTGTGGTAGAGGAAGGCCATGTTTTGGTGACCACTTACTCCGGCCTACAGACCTATGCCCCTCTTCTTATCCCGGTTGATTGGGGATGTGCTGTTCTTGACGAAGGCCACAAAATCCGTAACCCAAATACATCGATCACTATCCATTGCAAGGAACTCCGAACGCCACATCGGATCATTCTATCTGGCACGCCAATGCAGAATAACTTGACAGAGCTCTGGTCACTATTCGATTTTGTTTTTCCAATGCGGCTGGGAACCTTAGTGAACTTTCGAAATCAGTTCGAATTTCCAATCCGTCAAGGAGGGTATGCTAATGCATCGAACTTACAAGTACAAACAGCTGCAAAGTGCGCAGAGACTCTTAAAGATGCCATTAGCCCATACCTCTTGCAGCGATTTAAAATCGACGTTGCTGCAGACCTCCCTAAAAAGAGTGAGCAAGTTCTGTTTTGTAAGCTGACGAGGTTGCAGAGGCAGGCATATAAGGCATTCCTCGGTTCTGAAGAGATGCAATCCATCCTCAGAGGTCGTAGGCAAGTGTTGTATGGAGTTGATATTCTACGAAAAATCTGCAACCACCCAGATCTACAAAGTCACAAGTTTATATCGCATAAGCCAGGCTATGGTAACCCTGATAAATCCGGCAAGATGCAAGTAGTCAAGTCACTATTAGAGTTGTGGAAAGAGACGGGCCACAAGGCTCTTCTATTTGCACAGCATCGCATCATGTTGGACATCCTTCAGAAATTTGTGGGATCTTTGTCAGGGTTCAACTATCGACGAATGGATGGTACTACGCCTATAGCCCATCGGCAATCCATGGTCGACGAATTTAACAACGATCCAAATATCCACGTTTTTCTCCTCACGACTAAGGTAGGAGGACTGGGAGTGAACCTTACAGGTGCTGATAGAGTGCTCATCTATGACCCTGACTGGAACCCATCAACTGATGTGCAAGCCCGGGAGCGAGCGTGGCGACTTGGACAAAAGCGTGATGTTACCGTGTACAGATTGATGACCGCTGGCACAATCGAGGAGAAAATATATCATCGACAAATTTTCAAGCAATTCCTTACGAACAAGATCCTGAAGGATCCTAAACAGCGCCAGACTTTCCAGATGAGCGATTTACACGATCTATTCTCCTTCGGGGACGAGAACCAAGGCCCGACAGAGACAAGCAAAATCTTCAAAGATGCCGACATCACCTACGAAGGGGGCAGCAGCCCAAACCCTCAGCAAGCACAAACGAGGACCCGCCCGCAGGACCAACAGGATGAGAAGAAAGATGTTAGTAGGGTTGAAGGTATCGCATCAATTGAAAATTTCCAAGGCGATTCCGAGCCGCCGAGCGACAAGGATCAGGAACCGGGTGCTAACAAGGAGTCGCGTATCATGGAAGGCATCTTCGCCCGTTCTGGTGTCCATTCTGCTCTGGAGCACGATCAAATCGTGAATGGCAAGCGCGTTATCCGGGCAGACCCCAAAATCATTGAGGCAGAGGCGAAGAAGGTCGCTGCCGAGGCCGCTGAGGAGCTACGTCGAGCAGAAGAAGTAGCGCGGTCTGTTCCCATTGGGACACCAACATGGACAGGTCAATTTGGCCTTGCCGGGAAACCGGAGCAGCTACCAATGCGCTTGACTTTTGGCGGAGGCAGTAGTTCTGCGAGACGAGCAGCAGCCGGCCCGTCTTCAGCTAGTATCCTGGCCAATCTTTCTGCACGCACACCCTCGTCTCGGAGCGCCAGTAACAGCCCCGCGCCAGGGAAGGCTCCCAGTGGCATGGATTTCATCACTATGATCCGAGACTTTATTGTAGCCCAAGGCGGATCCGTTCACACGCAGATGCTGATTGACCACTTCAACCGTTTCTGCACTACTCCACAGCGATCGGCCGAGTTTAAAGAGATGCTTAAAACAATTGCCGTGTTGGAGAAAGGTGGACGGAACGGACGGGGTAAATGGTCGCTGAAGCCTGAATACGCTAAGAAGAGATGATATGATGTTGCCCGTCATCCGATTTTTCTTCTTTTTTCTTGATTTTGACGTTTCCTTCATCTATCCTCGCGAGTTGATGCGATAGAATGGAAAGTTTCATCTAACCTTTTCAATAATGATATCAAAAGTATGGTGCGGTGGGGATTGCCTATACTTTATTGACATACTACCATGGGCGCAATACGGAAGTGGCTGGGATGAAGGTTTGGGGTTATTATACACAGGATACCATGGGTTCACAAAGATAGAGTCCGAACCTATTTAGTTGTTATACAGTCACGATCATATTTCACTATTCCTCGTTGCATGTGTATACTTCGGGCATAGATCTACAGGAATTTCCAATAAAAAGCAGAGAACATAGCCTATAGCCTGTACATACTTCTGCTCACCCCGTTGGATACAGCCAATTCATAGGGTGAACGATAGATAGACTGAGAGCCCTCTTGACCATCATTGTACTTGTAGAGGAAGATAATTAGGAAACAGACGAAGGGGATCATAAGCGATGTACGACGGGATTCAATCCGAGTTCAATCATTCGATGGAACCTGTGGATCATGATGTCAAGAATCAATCTGTGTAGATCATGATGTTTTCTTCACCTTGCCTTCGTTTACCACCCCTGCTTTCCTCACTTGACCAAGCTTAGATTGGAAAGATAAAATGGCCAACCTCATCATACAAAGCAGTTGAATCGCAATAATGAGAATTCTTTTGTTCTATTCTTGTTCGGTCGCAGAAGCTCTCCCTGAGGAGCACTAAAGCGGCTCACCCATGGGTCAAGTTGTGTGGAGAAAAGAGCCGAAGGGAGAATCCCTTTAATCTCAACGACGTAATTGACCATGGGGTATGACAGTATCAGGAATCGATAATGATCATCCTTTCTTATCAGAGAAAAGAATGTCCGAGGCAGCCGAGGACAAAAGGAAAACACAGTTATGCAATGATCCTCTCTAGCGACGATCAGGGTATTTTGATTATAAGGA
Source organism: Aspergillus leporis (assembly GCA_009176345.1). Taxonomy (NCBI): domain Eukaryota; kingdom Fungi; phylum Ascomycota; class Eurotiomycetes; order Eurotiales; family Aspergillaceae; genus Aspergillus; species Aspergillus leporis. The sequence goes on along the minus strand of ML732149.1, from coordinate 105,267 downwards.
TTGTAAGAGATCTGATCCATGCAAACAAGATGTTCCGAATTTGTTATTCTCATTGTAGTGACCCGAATAAAAATAACCACTATGGGGCAAGCTGTATGGATGTATGTATGGATGTATGTACTGACACGGTGTATCGCATAGACTTGCCGCTTAGCTTACACTGCATTACCGCCGCGGCGGGACTCAGACAAACAACAGACATCTATCCTTCTAATTATTTGCAAGGATGATAGTTACTCTCGAAGCATTCAAGCTAAAATTTTTTATTCTGCATTTGCATCAGTCATATGCTGTGCGTTGGTTAATGTCTCAGACGCCTCGCGGTTCTCCGCGTCTCTATTCCCCGGCTGGCGATCTTTCCGCTTCACTAGTCCACTGAACGAAGGATCATCGCTGCAAAGACCCAATTCCATGAACTCATACGCTAGCGAGTGAAAGGATACCACTTCGTCTTGGTGGAGATGCTCTCTTAGTTTCCTATTCCATAGTGCTGCCAAGTCCCAGATCCTCGGTGGCTGCGCTACTAGGAACCACACTTTTCTTTCTTGGTAGCAATTCGACACTCGGTGTGTCCGGAGCCGATACCTAAGCCAATCCACAGTATGTTGATTGGCGTGACTATTGAGAACCATCTGGACATAAATACCTGCCACCCCACGCTTCTACGTTCTACATTTCTCTTTTATCATTCACACCTGCCTTTCCTCTCGTCTATTGCTACAATAGCGCTTACTTGAATCCGATAAAGCACTCTTCAATTCACAATGAAATTCTTCTCTTCTCTCGCTCTGTTGGCCTCGGCCGTTGCGGCTACCCCAATTCTCATTGCTCGCAACACGACCACCAACTTCCATCTCAAGACCACAGGGGCCTCAAACTCCGCGCACAACGATCTCTACGTGTATGGCTATCACACGGGCGCTGGACTCAATGATGCTGTCCTCACATCGGATGTGGGAACCGCCAGCCCAGCCTTCCTGAATGGCACGAATGTCCAGTTCGCCCTCGACACTCCCTTCCCTTGGGGATTGTACATGGTCGGCCAGAACAACTATGGCGGTACGTCGCCTCCCTTGACCCGGAGATAGGAAACATTGGTATTGACTTTTCGACAGCGTGGGAGCCGGTCGAGATCAACACCGGATACGGTAACGACGGCTTCTCCGTCAGCGATAACAGCCTGCAGTGGTCGGAACAGAAGGGCTTTGGTGGCTGGTTGGGTAAGTTTCCATAGAACCCGGTGGGCCCATTATCCGATGTCAAGCACTCGCCACTAACATCCCCGCAAACAGTCTGCGACTGGTACCACAACGAGCCCCAGCTCTTCTACCTGTACAAGTACATTCAGGCTACCATTCCCTCCTCCTGCAGCAAGGTTCAGCTCGCCGCCGAGCCGATTTCCTGATTGGGAAACTCCAGGAGGTTGCCACTTACCATGCCACGGTTCGCGGGATATCGGAGGCTGTGTGAGTGGTGAATCATAGAGGATCGGAAGAGAATGCGCCGGTCCATGAGATGACTTGTATCAATACAATTTATGCTGAGGTAATGTTAATAATAATGATGTCTGGAATAGGGACGGGGTTATAAGTGTATATTACTACACAGTTGTTGACGATCTTTGGTATTTAATGACCCTTATGTTATCATGTTACAGATAAATAGGTTAAATCAATGAAATTCAATAAGAACTGATGAGCATCAAATAGTCCTCAATAGTCCTCAATAGTCCTCAATAGTCCGGTGGCTGGGGGTGTGCGACCGTGAGACCTGTTTTAAGATAAAGAAGCTTTTCACCGTGTACAGAGTAGATTTTGGCACAGAAAATGTTGTCAAGATACTAGTAGTACTCCGCTCGGGCAAAGGATAAGATATGTTTATCAAAGACAAGAAATGAAATGGTTCATCAGTACGGCGGAGCAATCACGGCGTGAAGAATCATCACAAGCGGTTCATGCCTCAGGCTAGAAGCCAAAAATAGCCCAGTGTCTCACATGTTGCCCAAATAGGTTAGAACCTCTCCAATCAATCAAATCAGTTGCCTTTTCGTTTCCCTTCTCATTTTCTATCCTTGTGTCTCATCCAAGCATCGATTTTTGTATATTGGCTTGTGGTTTCTGTTTCTCGCCCTCGTTTCATACTGAATTCCCCCTACGCCGATACTTGTTGGGTTGTTGTGATCCCAGTCACTCACTTTGTTTACTCCTTCAGGGTTTCTCCCTCGGATCATATCAGCCGATCTGCATGTTTCACCGTCCCACCTGTCTGGAATAGGACTTTTACGATCCCGTTGCTATTTTCTTCTAGACAGCACCATTCGTCAGCACTGTATTGAACACGATACACGTTGTTAGATCCTTTCATCGATCATCAACGCTCGTTATTTGCATACTCTCGCTCCGAACAAAGGGGGTAAAGGATTCAACAGTCGACCGCAATCTGTGATCGGCCAGGGGTCATCAATCCCTCATTTTTGATTTTTGGTCAAATCCGCAGGTAGTCTGCCAGGTCTATTCATCATGCGGTCCATCACTATTCTTCCTATTGTGTATCTTTTGGTCTTGCTGGGCATGGTCTCCGCTTGGCCAAACCCCCACGGAGAAATCGGGGCGCGAGCTGGTTAGTACCACCCTAGACCCTGCTTGTCTTTCTACTTGATCAACCATCCACTGACCGTCTTAGACACGACCACTGACACCGCAGCTGATAAAGCAACTACCGGTGCCTCTCCTACTACTGACCAGAAAGCCACGAAGACCGAGTCCCAGACCGACGCTACAAACACCGGTACAAAGACAGACAAAAACACTGCTAAGGAGACAGGGACACAGACCGGTACCCAGACCGGTAAACCAACAGGCAAGTCGACCAAGTCGGGTAACTCTACATCGACCTCGATCGATCCTCGGGACCCCGTTGGTGGGATTTCGATGCTCACTCCGTCCGCCGGAGCCACCACCTACTACAAAATCGGTGACTTGGTGACCTTTGAATGGAAATACACCTCGCTTTCGGTGACACCATCGGCCGTCAACGTCGTCGCATCCTGCAGCAAGAACAGTGAGACCTACACCATCTCGGGCAACATGAGCGTCTCGGAAACTAGCAAGGTCGTCTGGGACACCAAGAAATACCAATCCAATGCAACGGTTCCGCTGTTGACCGCGACTTATACACTGTATGTCTACGATACGAACGCCACACTAGGGGACACAGCATCTGCTGGCCACTTGGGCTCCCAGATCGGGTACAATTTTGGAATGTATACTCCGCAATCTTACACTGGCCTTAACGGTATGTTTCGCATTCCCCTTACCTCTGGCGACCCATTTTCACCATATACTAACGTTGCCCAGGAGGCTATATTTGTGCTACTTGCAACAGCGCCCTCAGCAGCACAGAACGCAATGCGATCAAATTCGCAGTCGGTATGGCCGCTATAACCGTCGCGTCCTTTACCTGGTTCGTCAGCGGCACGGGTGTCTTCTCCATGTAATTCCGCAAAGCCGAACATTGATGAAGTTTTATGTTACCTTTACTGTGTTGCATTAAGCTGAGCGATTTCTCATGCTAGCGATCATCAGCAGGCTGGATAGGCGTTTATGTGATTATATTGTTAAATATGGTTGGGATTTTCTCTTCATCTTTTGGATTTATTCTTTACTTCTTTGATTTGAGCAACAGCGGGATTGAGTTATAATCATCTTAGATGATCTTAGTCATTGTTTATAATGATACTGTTCATAGATAAATAGCTAATAGTGACTGATGTACATGAAATCTGGAAAGAAAAAAAAAAAAAGCAAAGATACCAAACAATCACGTTGCCTAGACACCCAACAAGACTAGGTATGTACAACAAGTACATCAATTAAAATCCACCCCCCTTCCTGCATAAATGCCAAAAAGGGGCTGTACCTAACCTAGCCCAATCCAAATAAGTCCAGAAAGATACACCCTCATATAAAAGACAGATATACAATTCGTGACCCCTAAATAGGCCTATTCAAATGCCGCGCTCTCAATTTGAATGTCGATCCGAGCCTACAATTAACCGCAAACCCGATCGTATCGTCTAGAAAGGATCCCATATTTACCTCGAACTAAAGGTTATCTCGACCTTAGCCTAGCGTTGAGACACGACCTTTCGACCGTCTCCTCGGACCGTATGTAGAAAGGATCAATCGGGGGCACAGTGAGAGTTTTGACGAGGATGTCGCTGTAAATCTGCGAAGGGAAGAGGTGCTCCCTGGAGGGGTCAGTTCTATTGGTGCGGTTTGATGTAGGAGAGTCTCTAGAGTCTGATGTCCAAGGTCATCAAGCTACCTTTGAGTCTACAGCTGTAACTAGAAGCTTAGCCTAGAGAAGGAAAGTATGATATCCCGAGGAAACAGTGGGTTGTGTTGGTGAGGAAGATACGGTCTGGTATTGGAACTGATGTACGTGAAACTGATATGGTGGTTGTAAGAGTAGTAAAGTTGACTGTATGACGACAGTGACAGGGTCAGATACAGCTTGGATGATAAGCTTCCCAGATTGGCGATTGTTGGGGTTCGGATAATTGAGGTGGTGGTGATTGCTTCTGTTGGCGGAGGGTTGGTAATTGTGCTGCGTTGTTTGTCATCTTCCCGCATTTGACGCAGGGCGTTTGTTTAACGTCCGAGTAGGCAGATATCATGTCCTGTTAATCCATCAGCCTGATTAACCTTCACAAGCTGGAGAAAGGAAGAACTTACAAGAAGATAGGCAAGATCCCATTGCCGTGGACGCGAGTTCAAACAATCAGACACCGCACCCTCAAGTTTCGTCTTAGCTTGACCAGGCAGTGTCCTACTCGATACTTGCCATTCAGGCACACCATTCATCTCCAATCCACCGACCGTATGAACCTTAAAGGCCATACCAGCCTTCGGCAAAACAACGGTAACCGCCGCCTCAGCCCTACTAGGCAAAACCCGCACGCCGGGCACGTTCTTCAGAATAAAGCCGTCAACAATCGCCCTCCACCCGCCTTCAGTCGACTGGATCTTCGAACGCTCAGACTCCTCCTCAGCATTCCGCTGCTGCTCCTTCACGGCCGTTTCGTCCTTCAGCAACCCTTCAAGAAGAGTCCCATAGTTCCGATCCCAAACACCAGTCGGTTGCAGCAACTGCCCGCCGTTCTCCTTGATCTGCGCATCCACCCGGTCCCACACGGCCTTCATTTCAGGACTCCGCCACATCGTCTGGAACTCTGTCACTTCAGCGACACCAGTCCGAGCAGCCTGAGAAAGCTGTTCATACAGCATCTGCGGCGATTTCGGGATTGATCTCCCCGCCGCAGCCTTCGGATTCACAATAGGCACCAAAGGCTCCAATAAACGGTCAGGGAGCATGGTCCGCAGTTGGTGGATCTGGTATCACCTATTAGCGATCTTGTCCCGGAGATGAGAACAAAGGAAGGAGAGTCTACAAACCAGAGATTCCAGCTTCTGCAGTTTCGCGAGGGAAGACACGAGCTGCATTTCTAATTCGGAGACCTGCTCGCTTGCATTAGTCTGCATGATGATGGTTGGGTTTGTCGCCGGAACGGGGGCGGTGTTGACCTTGACATTGACATTGGTATTGTCCTGTTCTGATTTGATAACGCTAGGCATGTTCGTATTTTGATTATGTGTTGTTATTTCTGGGACCTTAGGCAGGCTTTGTTGGTTTGGGAATTCCATCTTGGGTACCACGACTGATGCGGAGGGAAATTTCGGGGTAGCTTGTGAATTATTGGACATTTTGTCCAGACACAAGGACGAGGACTTAAAGAAGAATGCAATCACACGACGCGCGTTCTTAAGCTTAGTAGCTCTGGAAAGACAAAACAAGCCCGGAAGAGGCAGTCAAATCAGAACGCTTGATGCGAATGTAGTGAATGATAAAGAAAACGCCGGCTATTATTCGAAACCGTAATCCGGATCTGAGACAATTGAGTTTATATTGAATCAGTATGAGTAAGCAACTCTAGTACCAGTCCACTTTTATTGACTTAATGTGAGATTGTCGGTGCAACTTTAAAGGTTTTGAATGGTTAAATCAATGGTCGATATTCATCGAGTGACGGTTGGCAAATAACGGAAGTGCGCCACAGTCCCCGCCACACGTGGCTGGCCGTCGGTATGTGTTACTGCCTCAGGCACGACTGCTCTCCTCTCTCATACGAGATGTTTTGATATACCTTGCGGTGGTTTCTATTCCTGAAAGGTTCTGTTGTTGCTAGGAAGGTAAACTATAGAGACGTATAACAATTTTATTTCTGACCCTTTCTAATAATATTATGGCTTGGAGGTGTGAGCTTCAACAGCCTGGTATGCTATCGTGTGATCATGATCATTGAGAAATTCATAATTGTGCAATGTTCCTCAGTATCGATTGTGTTAAGCAGATTTCCCAGATGAGTATAGCCTCACATTCACGCCCTTATCATGCGACAATGTGAGGGTAGAGAGAATTGAGGGCTGTGTCAGTTCCGGATCGGCGCACTCTAGGGTATCGAAGCGTTGGATCAACTTAACAAGGGTATAACTTGCTTCAGTGAGTGCATATTGTTCTGTTCAGTGCCACGATTAGCAAATATTTGATTTGAGTAAGATGAACATATGACTTACGACCAAGGCAAATCCGAGGGCCTCCGTTGAACGGGAGATAGTCCCAACCACGTCTTCCATTCTCCTCCCAACGCTCTGGCCGGAAAGTATGAGCATCAGGCCCATACAGATCTGTACGGCGGTGCATAGCATAGACGCTGTATGTAACGGCTTGGCCCTTTCGCACAAAGACTGGGGATTTCCCATCCGGACCCCCACCAACTGGTAGAGAGGTATCCTTGATAGCAACACGGAAGTTCAGAGGTACCGGGGGCAATAACCGAAGGACTATAACTGTCAGCCTCGTAAGATCCTAAGTCAGGAGAATATGGGAGCACGTACCTTCGTTTAGCACATATCGTAAATACGGGATGTCCTTCAACTTTGCTTGTGTAATCTCTTCCCTCGGATGCTGGCTGTCCCCAAACTCATTGATAATAATCTGTCGCAGCGTTTCCCAGACATTAGGATGACGTGACATGAAGAAGAATGCCGAGCTGAGCAGGCTGGCAGTGGTATCCCGGCCAGCTACGAGAATGTTGAGCATGTTGTCTCTCAGAACTTTCGGATCATCGTTGTCGACAGCCAATGCCTCCCTAAAGATATACCTTTCGGACTTCTTGTTCGGGTCATTCTTAGACTCGATGGCAAGCCGAACATAATGGTCAACAACCTCGTGAACGCGCTTGTTGGCTTCTTGGAATTCCTTGGGATTGACCATCCAGTAAAAGTTAAGCGCTCGTGAGCGCGAGACCAGGTAATCCTGGGCTGTGCCGAATGCCTCCGCAAATCCCTGTCCACTCCCAACGGAGGTCTTCTCGAGCAAACCATGGGAGGATTCCAGAGCGCCCACGGACTCTCCAAACAGGAAATGTGTAGCAGAGTCGATCGTTAAAAGGAAAAAGAGTCGCTGAATGTCGAAGCTTGATCCATCCTCGGGGATCAGGTCGATAAACCGGGAGATGTGTCCATCCATGAGTTCTAGGTCAGCCACCTAGGGAGATTAGTATCTACATGGCCCGTGTCTTCCATAATTCAGGGATCAACTTACCTGATCCCGAGTAAATTGAGGTCGTAGCAGCCCACGCGCATGAGACCACCCTTCGCCATCGAGCGTAAAAATTCCGTCTCCCAGTAAGGGGTAGAATTCGCGATGCCTGGTTCCCAGACTGAAGTCATTGAATTGAGTCGCCAGCAGGGCTTTAATATTCTCTGGGTCGATGGTAGAGACCATTGTTGAGCCTAGAGATTTCTGCGTGAAGGTAGTTCCAAATCGCCCGTACTGTTCGGCAATATATTCGACCCATCGCTTCTTTTTAACCTCTTGAACCAACCGTATAAATGACCTGATCCCAAAGATTCCCGGCGGTCCTCGTGGGGCAGGCTGACACCCAAGCGATTGGGCGTGTTTACGCTGTTGATAGAGTTGCTGGATGTACTGTAGAATGAGAAAGGTTGCGGTCACTGCACCAAACAATAGAACAATGGGGGACACCATGGTGTCAACAGGTAGGTGATCTCTTCTAGAGTAAAGCAATATCCCACCAAGCAATGGAAATATGAGGAGAGTAAGGAGCCTGAAGAACGCTCCGGGAATTGGTAGGTGGAAGGGATCACTTTACTTATGTGTCTAGTAAGCAATAGCCATGTGAAACGATGAACCTCATGATGGGTAATATGTACGAGAGACTAGATACACGACAGCCGAAGACCGAATACGAAACAACATTAGCTTCGCCCCCAAGAGTATCAGTGCAAGGTGAACGAAAGGGCACCCTTTGCGGGTAGATCGCAAGCATGTCCCAAAGGGGTTAGTCGGCAGGAGTGCAGATCGGACCTCGGAGTCTTCACCCACTCCACCTTTTCTTCTCCAACACACCCCCCCCCCTCCCCAAAATGCTCAGCCTCTTACACTCGCTTCAGGTTGAATGACTCTTAGGAGGCTTGAAGCACGGCAACCATGTCGTCAGTGCTTTCTTGAACAGATCGCGAGATGCCTTTCCTTCCTCGGACGCTGCTTGAAAATCAAAACAATGTTCCGAATCCTTCAGAATATATCCGAATACCGTGCCCTTCTTTGTCTCCCCGCAATTTGGAATCTCCGTCGAGAATGTAATGTCGTGCGGCGCAATTCCAGGTGCGATATCTTCAGTGGTCAGGACTGATAACGTCCTCCATGGGTCAAACTCGCCCCCACTGAAATACGTATTGGACGGCCGGATAATCCAGCCTCCGTACTCCTCGTTGAGGGCTTCTGTTCGTGGGCGTGGTGGTAGCATACCGTTTGCGACCGCCTTTGGGAACTGGCTGTTGCATATTTCCTGCTGGTACTCCAGGGTCTGGTAACGGGAGACAAGTGCATGGGGACCAAAATTGTTGCTCTGGTAGAATCCCCATTCGGTGCAGTACTGCCAGGTCCAGCTGATCGAGTCAGGGTCGGTATATAGCATGTTGAGTTCACATGACGGCGGAAGTGTTGCATTAAGGCCCCTGCAATTGGTCTCGAAGTAGTAATTCACTAATGGTGTGAACACAGGCCATGCAGCCCAGCGTTCCGCCACATACTTGCTGCCGCGGGTCGGGGCAAGACCACCAGGACCTGCTGGCTGCTTCGTAACAGGATCCACTTCGAGATATCCACAGAATTCGCTCAAGCTCCCTTTAGTGCCACCAATGCCGTGGCTCTGGAAATTGTTGTAGAGAGTTACTAGAGCTGCTGTAAACCCTTCGTTGCTGTTCTTCTCGGCCCCGGGGCCGAAAAATAGCTGTTTGATGGCTGCTGTAGTGTTACTTGCCGATAGTTGCTCATCTATATACTCCAAGGCCGCATGTATATCCTTGGCACAGTTTCCAAGCCCATGTCCAACCATACCGCGGTAGACTTGGTCATAGTAGATGCTCATATTCACCTGGGCTTGGACCGGGGCAGACGAGGAATAGGCAGCAAATATGACATCTGGATAGTCGTTGCGAGCAAAAGCAGCCCGAATACCAGCATATGAGCCTCCGACGAGAACCCACGGGGTGGAGCTAGGGGTGAGATCTAGATTGGAAAGATTTGGTCGGCTGAACTTTTGCGCAAAGTACGGAATGTCCTCAAGGGCTTGTTTGGTGGTATGATATTTGAAGTGCTCTGGTGGCGTATCTTTGTTGACGGGAAACGGAGTTGAATTTCCATAGTATCTGTACACTGTTAACTCACAGAACATGTTGATCATTCAAGATACAGACCTGTGTTCCCAGATGATCCCGATCGCATTCAGTTCCTCAAGGATCTTCTTGAAGAATGACTGGTCCGATGTCAAGTGGCTTTTGGCAATGGGCTCTGCGTTCGTTTCGCCAGCATCATACATGATGATCGGACTTCCAGCCTTATAATAGGCATCATTTACCCAGAACCGATTTTGGTAAGTGCCAGCTGAAGTGCCATTGTGGTCAAGAGGGATCTGCCAAGGTCATATAAGCATAGTCCCAATAAAAAAAGAAGTATGCAAGCATGAAAAGCATACAGTGATATATTCTGGGGTAACGTCCTTCTGGGTAATGGCTTCGGCGATTACGGAATGTATGGTTTTGCCAAGGAAGAGCGTACCAGGATCCAGGTCCAATTCCGCAGCCAACTGCATATCTCGCATTTGTTTAGATCCCTTTAGGAGCCCTAGGCCCATAGCAGGGCCTGCGAATATACCGAGGCTGACTGTAGTTAGAAATAACTCGATACGCATACTGAATATGTTGTTCAGGGATGCAAATATATTTTGCCTTTATGAGTGCACATGAAAGAAGGAAGTCAAAGAAATATATTGAAAGGTAGATTCCAAAGCCGTATCAACTTACTAGGCAAGGAGTTGGGCGGATGTCTCTATCTGTTATATGCATGAGCCGTAATCAATTCTCGCCGGACAACTGCGTCCACGAGACCCTCGTACGCTCTCCCCTGATTCGAATATGGTCAAACATGATGTAGGCTACAGCATGGCGTGTCAGCAATGCTGAGACAGGGTCGCATCGTGTGCGGTAATAACAGTAAATAGGGCCAAAGATGTCTAGAAATGTTTGACAATATTTTACTTAATGCGGAAATGGCGGGTGCGGATTGGATGGCTTCGGGCATCTGCCCGGCGGTGGACGTCCAGACTCCGTCTTTGTGGTTGGGGTTTCTCGGCACAGCGCCCAAGTTGTGCCGAGAGTCCTTGTCGATCGCTAACTATTGGGGAACATTATGAATGTCCCAACCACCAAACGAAATTAGGTCCCTGACTGAAAACAGTGTGACCATCTTTATATCGAGTTGAATTGACTCATTATAAGCGAACTCAGCCCGGTCAAAGTTTATCATTCAGTCAAGTGTCTACCATGCAGACACCAAATTACCCTAAACATCCAATCCCTAGTCATTATTGCTATCCTGATGCCTTCAAAAATTCATCTGGATCTCTTTTCTCTTGGACCTATATCACAAACAGGTTAGCGATAAGATCACTGGCTATGAACATATGCGTAATGAGCTTGTTCTCAAGGCGCACACCATACATCAATTGAACAAATTCTAGGATGATCTGCTATGCACCAATCCAAAGTTTCCAATATGTTACACGCGGGGAGAAGCCAGGTGTCACCATCTCCCCTATTGCACGCGGCTCAGCGACATACATTTTTACGTCGAACACTTCTCGATTGGCGGCTGCGCAACGCCAGATACCGCGGTTTCAACTTTCAGAGACAGTCAGCTGCCACATGTAACGATGGCACTTGATTACTGACACTAATAGGGAGATAAGAAGAAGAAAGCGAGCGAATGGTCTCTGCTGGACACAAACCCTGGAGATATGTCTGATCCCTCAGCTGTATTCTCTAGCGTTTGGGGATGTCTGCCATCGAAAAGATAAACGCCGTGGGTTTGCCTGTGCAGTAACTCGCAGCAGCACATAGGCAATAAGGCAGACCACACCTTCTACACGCGAACTGATCCATGTGAGCGACAAGAGAGAAATAAAGTTGCTGCCTTGGAGGTATTTCACTCACCCGCATGTCTTAGACATCGTGCTGAGAGCAGAAAGTCGAATGACACTCCGTCCGCAGTCACATGGAGTCGATCTTTCTCCTCTTAAACATTTGTCACTGAATCCCAGCTGGAGAGTCTCAAAAATTCCTGGATGAGGTTGTAACACTGCCACCCGTTTCCGAGACAGAATATTTGTCTTGCACCTTGACCCGTGGTCTGAGATTCCAGCCCACAAAAGCCAACCTTTTTAAGAAGCACCCCGTACTTTCATCCAGCTCTATTGGACCGATCGAAACTGATGCTAGCTGACGCGAAGCGGGATAGCGTTGGAAGTGGTACGAGCGACCGGCCGAACTACTAGCTATGTTCATGAACTTGATTGAGGTGGCCCGTGACCAAATTCAGGTGACGACCATTTTCGTTTGATTGCACAAAGCACAAAGCCCGCAGAGAACAACAAAAACTTGTCGGACATAAGACGCATTGATAATCTTGAGCTTTGAGTAACGTTAACACAGGGCGCTGGATCTGCGCTTGACTCTCTTCACAGAGGCCGAAGATTGCAGAATTCTGTCTAGTCTTCATATAACCACCAGTGGATGGATTTGTTTGGTAGTGACATTCCATCTCAGAACGCAGGTGACCCACTGTCTACTAATCACAGATGGCCAAATATAGCACAAGCTAAGATGACCTGTGGCCTGTATATTGGCGACGCGATGTCGAAGACTGCATTATGGAAAGAACGAAAGAAAAACAAATAAATAAATAAGATAAATATAGCAGTGAGTAATGCATCGCTCAATATGTCCAAAAGCACGATATGCCCAAACTCAAGCTCGGTTGACACCTTCATCCTGAAACTAGCCAATACGTCTTGGCAACGTGCCGTGCCGTCTTCGATTGGTTGCTTCACGCAATTGAGCGTGTCCATGTGGTAGACATGAAGAATCATCTTCATACACAGTTAGCGTCCACAATCAAGCAGTTATTGTGGGGCCATGCCAAGAGGGCCTTTAATATATGGTATGCCGGCATATTTTTCACGGCAGAACGGCTTTCATTGATGGAGATAGTACATGGCCCCACTGCACTAGCGTCAAACTGAAGCACCAGTGTCCCAAATCCACCACGGAGTCTGTCCGTGGAATCGGAGACTCCGCACCGGTTCACAAAGAAGTCCACCACTGAAGAAAAAGGATGCGCCCTTTTTCCGAAAGCGTTTAATCTACAAAGCCAACTTGAAGAATGATCGTCACATCTTCTCGGGTGCTCGCTTAAAAGACCACCGAATGCTTACTGTGAAGTGATCTGGCAGCATATTACAACTTTTCGACATCGTTGAAGTTTCTGGCAGGGGAAGTAAAGGCGAAACAACTACCTGGAGTTCAGTGGATGACATGACCACCTCTCTGACGCAGGAGTTCCTTGGCTATAGATTAGTCCCATAATTATTCAATGGCACTTGGGTTATTTCCTCTGATTCTTAGCTATCGGTATCAAAAAGGGGAACATCCTCAGCGATCGTCTTAGCGACGGCCAGTGCTCCGGAGCACCTTGTATGTCCGTCGAGTCACGTCCAATACACCTACGCTCCTAATAAATAGTCGCTTTTGAGATTGGTGGAACTAAACCAGCCCAGCCTCTAAAAAGATTAATCAGGGGTTCTGTTTCCTGTAGCTTGTCTTCATGCCCCTCTCGAGTTCTGAGCATAGGGGATCTAGAGAGAACCGATGTAAATCACGAATATAAAGTAATGATGGCCGACAGAATAGCAGAAATTCAAATAAGGAGGCACAGTTCCGCAGAAGCCATTCGGTAGACAGCATGTTGGCGAGAACCATTCTTTTCTCGTCCCCTCTCCTCTGGGCCAGAGCTGCTTTTGCGGCATTTGGAATCACCACCTCTGACAGCGCCTATGTCATTGATGCTGGATCATCGAACCCTCTTAAGTTTACGGTTTCTCGTTCGAGCTGCGATATTACCTCTATCAATTTCTATGGCTCGGAGCTCCAGTACTCTAGCCAGGGCAGCCACATTGGCTCCGGCCTGGGAAGTGCGACTGTTTCTGCTACACAAGATGGTGCGCCCAAGAATGGAACAAACAATCTGAAGAAGTACTGACACGGTGTCCGTCAAGGGGATTATATCAAGGTTACTTGCGAAACCAATACTTTGACACAATATTTTGTTGTCCACAATGGCGACTCTATCATCCACATGGCGACGTACACCACAGCGGGTCAGTTTTGCGACACGACGGTCGAAGGACAAATTCTAACACTTGACTCATTTAGAACCCTCCATTGGTGAGCTACGATTCATTGCGCGTCTTAATTCGAACCTCTTGCCCAACGAGGAACCCTTCGGTGATGCGTCTACCACCTCGGGCGGCTCAGCAATCGAAGGCTCGGATGTGGTAGGTACTGGAACTATTGATACTGAGATGCGTGCCTAACCTGGACTATAGTTCCTGGTTAACGGGGAGACCCGCAGCAAGTTCTATTCTAGCCAGCGGTTTATCGATGACCAGAGACATTGTCAGGGACATACGTACCCACCGAATATCGTGCACTAGTTAACCCATCCCTAGGTATCTCGGGAAGCGCTCATCGTGTTTGCATGATCCTTAATCAGTACGAAACTTCCTCTGGCGGTCCTTTCTTCCGGTAAGTCCCCGAACATGCGATAAGAATACCGGCGCATACTAATCCTCGACAGCGACATCAACTCCAACAACGGCGGCAGCTACAATGCCCTTTACTGGTACATGGTACGTTTGAAACGACTCCAGTCTCCCAGCCACATAATAACACCCATAGAACTCGGGCCATGTCCAGACGGAAGCCTGGCGTACAGGTCTCCACGGCCCCTACTCAATGTACTTCAGCCGCAGCGGAACGCCAGGCACCAGCATCGACACGTCCTTTTTCGCGAACCTAAATATCAAGGGCTACGTCGCAGCAAGTGGCCGCGGAACTGTAACCGGAACCGCATCCGGTGCAGACTCCAGCTTCAAATGGGTCATCCACTGGTAAGACACTCAAACTCGAACAAAAGTAAAGAAAGCCAGCACTAACAAGCAAAATCAAGGTACAACGACGCAGCCCAATACTGGACCTACACCGCATCAGGCGGCAGCTTCACCTCCCCCGCCATGAAACCCGGCACATACACCATGGTCTACTACCAGGGTGAGTACAAGGTCGCCGAGACCTCGGTAACAGTCAAAGCCGGATCCGCCACAAGCAAGAACATCTCCGGATCCGTGAAAACAGGTACCACCATCTTCAAGATCGGTGAATGGGACGGAACGTACGTAGCCTATCAACAAAACTGCCAATCAAAGCTAATATACCCAACCCCCAGACCAACCGGCTTCCGCAACGCAGAGAACCAACTCCGGATGCACCCCTCCGACTCGCGCATGTCCTCCTGGGGACCCCTAACCTACACCGTAGGCAGCTCCGCACTTACCGATTTCCCAATGGCCATCTTCAAGGGCGTCAACGACCCCGTCACGATCAAATTCACCGCCACCTCAGCACAAACTGGCGCTGCAACTCTGCGCATCGGAACGACCCTCTCATTCGCAGGTGGCCGGCCTCAAGCTAAGGTAGGCAACCCAAACTTCCTACACCCAAAACTCAAGACCCAAAAAATTCCCAGACTAAAGCAAAATACAGATCAACAGCTACACGGGTAGCACACCCTCAGCACCAACAAACCTCAACTCGCGTGGTGTGACTCGCGGTGCCTATCGCGGCTACGGCGAAGTTTACGACGTGAGCATACCCGCGGGAACAATCGTTGCAGGAAGCAATACCGTGAGTACTCCCCTCTCCATCTCCTCCTTCTGCTCATCATTCTCGTCTCTTCTTTTGAGCATTTTATTGCGCCCATGAATAACAATAAAAAGATCACAATCAGCGTCATCTCCGGAAGCTCTGGGGACAAATTTCTTTCCCCCAACTTTGTAAGTGCTCTGCTCCGTTCACAGCCCTATCTCCAGTAGATTTACTGACTAATGCGACTTATTTGTCTTTGTAGGTCTTTGACTGCATTGAGCTTTTCCAGTGAGAACAGTTTTGTATGTACCGTGGGATTGTAAATATTGGTTGTTTATGATGGATGGTTAACCGCTATGCTTACCATGTAAAGGAATTGAGGAGGATTATTCGTTAAATAATATTGTTCTTGACCTGGTCCTGGACAGTACCTATTTTAGTACAATTATCCTAGTGGTACTTTGCTAATAGTCTGAGAACTGTAGATTTGATACGGAAATATGAGCCCACGTGACCTCTAAGGCTTGGCTGTGGATCAACGATCGTTCCCCTAGATTCTAGAAGATGATGGAACCAGATGGAGGAAGAGGTATAAGAGATAGATGAGAGGCGAGCAGGAATAGAATGAGAATGAAGAGATAATCAACTCAATGGCATCCATTTCTTAGTAGGCTACGTGCGTGTAGTCGATACAGTTCCATTCTGCCCTTCTTCCCCTACATTCTCAACAAGATTAGACTGAGTAGTGCCCATTGCCAGCCTCTAAGATGATGTATGATATGGATATAGATATACCTAGCTGTTACGGACCCTTATCTAGCTCACTTCCAGGAAGGCGGACACAAAAAGCAGAATCCATAGGATATCGGTTACCGAATCAAGATGCCCACCTCAAGTTCTCCTCGGCCAAGGAACTTACCCTGTCATGTGGAAGCATGAAGGAGTCTGGTATTCAGGGGTGCGGATGCACACCGAGAACTAGGCTAAATGCTAATGAGATGCTGACTAAGACTGTGCAGACCGGCACCCAGGAACAAGGGAAGAACCCATGTTCCGACATGTCAAGCAAATCACGTGATATGGTATATGGTATATGGAGTGGTATATAACCACAGTATATATAAGGACACTCATTTATGTACTTATTTTAGTTATTCGCGATCAATCCTCATATTGTTACTTAGATATACTACCTTTGGATACCTTACCAGCTTGACTCGTTTGCACTATCTTAACTACTAAGTATACATACTACTTCATAGACCTAGCCCTTCGACCTCGAGTTACTTATACTTCGTGACTTAGTAC
Organism: Aspergillus leporis; assembly: GCA_009176345.1. NCBI lineage: Eukaryota > Fungi > Ascomycota > Eurotiomycetes > Eurotiales > Aspergillaceae > Aspergillus > Aspergillus leporis. The sequence continues at coordinate 88,552 of ML732149.1, read as the reverse complement.
CTTCGTGGAACCCTCTTGGACCCGTGTGGTCATCGCTTCGTGAATATATCGTGTCGGATACCAGCGGATTCTGGTCTCCAGGTTTGTACTCGATCTACCCAAGTAGACTAACTGGTAAGCAGAACTCTTGGAAGAAGCCCCGGGTGTAACACTAGCTTCCCAAAATACCGACAATTGCTCTAAAAGAGACAGAAGGAATAATTCTATGTACCTTATAGCCTCATCCTCCGAAAAGCAACAACAGCACCAACGCCTACAACGCCAGCGCTTAGTACCCAACTCCACCATCCAGGCCGGTTGCCGCCTTCCACATCGTCTTCCCCATATACCAACCTTCCTCCAACCCAGACACCCTTGACATTCCGATCATCTCCGCTCCACACCCATTTGTGGACCTTCTCTTGCCATTTCTCCCATCCAAAAATGTCAACCCGACTTTCGCCGTTATCGTACTTACACGCAGGTAAGAACGGCCCCAGACGAATTAGCTGCGCATCGAACAACATGCCGATGTCGAATCCACCAATGTCATTCTCCATGTTCACGACAGCTGCGCCGCCGCGTGTGGCGAGGTACAATCCTTCTTCCACGCTGAGGACCAGCTCCTTCCCCTTGTCGCCTCCGTTTTCTGTTCCCACGTGTCTAAGTAATCGGGAAACAAGGCAAGCTTGTCGGACTGCCTCCAAGATACTGGGACTATAACCACCGCTGACGTCTGTGCCGAGTCCCACTGTAATTCCCTTATTCCACAATTTGCGAACGGGGCAGATGCCAGATCCCAGGGCCGAGTTTGAAGCAGGGCAGTGAGAGATCTTCGCCTCCCGATCATGGATGAGATCTTGCTCGTCGGGTGTCAGATGGACTCCATGAGCGAGGATAGTTCGCGGTGTGAGAAGGCCGTAGGTGTCATATACATCGGCATAGCTCTTAGCATCCGGGAATTGGGTATGAACGTCATGAATTTCCTGTGTATTCTCGGATATATGCGTTTGGATGTGCAGAGGGGGATCATAGGAGGCAGCTAGATCGGCTAAACCTTGCATTGCCTTGGGTGTGCAAGTGAGCGCAAAGCGCGGGGTGATAATTGGCTTTACCATGGTTCCTTGCGGATCGATGGAATGGATGTAAGAGATGACCTCCTTGTTCAGATCGATAGACTCCTGTGTTGAGGGGTCGACATAGTACTTTTCAGAGAAATCAGGATTGTCCATGCACACACGACCGATAAGGGCTCGCTGGCCGCGTTTCTGACATAGTGTCGCGAGTAGATTAGTGGCTGAGACGTGGATAGTGGCGAAGTAGGAAGCATAAGTTGTGCCATTAGCGAGTGTGCGCGAGACGACCTGGTTGTAGACTCTAAAGGCTCTTGGGGACGGGATGTTGTGAATGCTACTTCCGAAGGAAGCCTCCATGGGAAAAGTATACTTTCTTAGCCAATCGAGGAGAGTTGTGGAGCCAAAGAGCCCATTGTTCGGATACTGGGGAGCATGGATATGGGTATCTAAATACTCTCAGCACAAGGTTATACACGTGCGAAGACATCCCTAAATAAAAGGCAGCGAAATAGGGCCAACACCTACCGATGAAGCCAGGGAAAAAAAATTCATTGTGTTCTTCCCTCGCCCGAACGATCTTTACTCGCGTCTCAGAGTGGAATCGAGAAGCATCCTCCGGCACCCAACCCTTTTCTTTCAGTAGCGCGCGGATGTCACCTTCAGTGACCACAGTCCAGTCAGTGCCTTTGATTCGGCCATCGGCAGTAGCGACCCATAAAGCGCCCTGTTGAATAGCGAGAGCTTTCGACGTATCCCGGGGGAGATGTACGAATGTGCCGACGAAAACTATGTAGGCGGGGGACATGCTGAGGTTTCCTTCTGTGATACTCTCACGGACTTTACTGGAGAACGGGGCCAGACTTAAGGGTTAGTAGAGCTGCAATGCACGCTATACGTTTTGGCTCGTTCAGTCGAATCAAGTCTATCCCACTAGATTTGTGCGCTCCTTAAGTCGTTATAAAATACCCTTCACTTACCCTCTGTGCTGATGTGTATACAGGAAAGAGGTACCTCAACTAACAAGACAAAGACGGAAAGGATGACCGTGGAATCGGACAACCTAAAAGGATTAGCCACGAGGTGGTACTTTGGGCGTCCCGAATCTGAGGGACATGCGTCTTATAAGGTTGAGACTTCATATTAAATATAGGGATGCCATCATTTTCTCCGGTTGAGCTCTTTCGGCTCCACCAGCTCGGTCAGCCTTCTAGTCTGCCAATGATGGGCATATACTTTGGTCTTGGCCTCGGGAAACGGCCGGTTCCGATGCCAAGAGCGGCTTAGTGCGGAGGAGATAAGATAGCAACGGCGCACAAAGAACAGATCGCGAGGATCTGGTGGGATTCGGGAAGACTTGATTCGACGATGGTTTTGACTCCTGAGGAGGAAAAGAATCTTTAGGTACGTAAAAGGATAGGCCGAGGCAATCACGTGCCCTGTTTGCAATTTCTGCCTCCTTCCTATTATGGCCACTGCTGACTCCGGGCTCAGCTCGGATTATGTATCTATGATCAGAAATAACATAAAGCAAATATCAACCGCTGCAGTAATCGCGGTAGTATTATTCATTCGTTTTGCTAGTAGCGTCTTTTGTACAACTCAATGCAAGTAGAAACCTAACGCCTCCGGATGTCTATTATGAATGTTGAATCTTGGCGTCGTTTCACCATAATTATGCCAACCCAAAAGCCAAGCAACGAGGAAAGTGTTGAAATGTATAACTATCAAACGTGGGTATCATATATCTAGGCGGTATCCTCCACAGGACCGCAAGTGCAGAACAGGTTCTGGTCACCATAAGCTGTGAATTTCATGTTAGCTTTGATACAATTAAAATACATAAGGAGTAAACTTACCATCATCCACTCGAGCCACCGAGGGCCAGAATTTCTTCTCCAAAAGGTATGGCAAGGGGTAAGCAGCCGTCTCCCGAGTGTACGGGCGGTCCCACTCGCTGGATACAAGGTCGCGCTGAGTGTGAGGGGACATCTTCAGCACGTTGCCCTCGCGTGGCTGTGCGCCGCTCTCTACGGCGGCAATCTCCTGTCGAATGGAGATAAGAGCGTCGCAGAATCTATCCAATTCCGCCTTGCTCTCCGACTCGGTGGGTTCGATCATGAGGGTGTTGGATACAGGGAAAGACATGGTTGGGGAGTGGAAACCGTAATCTTGAAGACGCTTGGCGATATCGATGGCCTCAATTCCGCAGGTGTCCTTGAACTTGCGGACGTCGAGGATGAACTCGTGCGCACAGCGACCCTTCTCATTGGTGTACAGGATCGGGTAGTGTTCCTTCAGACGAGAGAGGATGTAATTGGCGTTAAGTAAAGTGATCTTCGTTGCATGGGTAAGACCCTTGGCGCCCATCATGTTGATGTAGTTGAAAGTGATGGGCAGAATGCTGGCACTACCCCATGGAGCAGCGCTGATCGGGGGTGTAGAGGAATCCGCGCGCTTAGATTGGAGGTACTCGCTCGCTGGGTGAGACGGTAGGAATGGGCGCAGATGCTCAGCAACACCGATAGGACCAACACCAGGACCGCCACCACCGTGAGGGATGCAGAAGGTTTTGTGCAGATTCAGGTGGCACACATCCGCTCCGATCTCACCGGGAGAGCAGAGGCCGATCTGGGCGTTCATATTGGCACCGTCCATGTAGACCTGTCCGCCGTGCTGATGAACGACTTCGCAGGCCTCCTTGACACCAGGCTCGTACACACCGTAAGTGCTAGGGTAGGTAATCATGATAGCGGCCAGGTCGTCCTTGTGCTTCTCGCACTTGGCCTTGAGGTCTGCCAGGTCCAGGTTACCGGTCTTGGTGTCGCACTTGACTGTAACAACTTTCATGCCAGCCATGGCGGCACTGGCGGGGTTTGTTCCATGAGCAGACACGGGAATCAGACAGATGTTGCGCTTGGAGCCGCTCTTAGCCTCCAAATACTTCTTGATGACACGCAGACCAGCAAACTCGCCCTGAGCGCCCGAGTTTGGCTGGACTGTGACTTCAGCCATACCCGTGATATCGGCAAGCTGCTGTTCCAGGTCATCAATCATCTGAGTGTAGCCCTTGGCGACGTCCGCGGGCAAGTACGGGTGCATCTGGGAGAATTCGGGCCAAGAGATCGGGATCATTTCCGTTGTTGCGTTGAGCTTCATCGTGCAAGATCCCAAGGGGATCATGGAGTGGGCCAGAGACAAGTCCTTGGACTCCAGATGATGAATGTACCGGAGCATTTCTGTCTCTGAGTGATGGGTGTTGAATACGGGGTGGGTCAGATATTCTGAAGTGCGCTCCAGGCTGGCCGGAAGAGGTGCGATACCAAGCTCTCCATCCAGAGTGATGTCACTCTTGGAAGCATGAGTAGCGAAAACTTGCAGAAGGGACCTCACCTCTTCGCGTCCGGTGGTTTCATCCAGAGAAATACCGATCTTCGTGGAGTTCACTCGACGAAGAAAGATTGACTGTTCCCGGGCAGCCGCGATAATAGCGTCCGCATCCTGACTGCTAGACAATTCTACCGTAACGGTGTCGAACACAGCGCTGCCATCCGCAATGTTGGTCTTAATTGGCACGTTATAACCCAACGCTACAAGCTTCGCCTGCAATGTGGAAGTCATGGACATGATGCGCTGAGCAATGGATTTCAAGCCGGTGGGTCCATGGTAAACAGCATACATAGCGCTCATGTTCGCAAGGAGGGCTTGCGCCGTGCAAATGTTGCTAGTGGCTTTCTCTCGGCGAATGTGCTGCTCTCGAGTCTGCAGAGCCAATCTCAGGGCGCGGTTGCCGAGACGATCTTTGGAGACACCTACGACACGACCAGGGACTTTACGCTTGTATTTGTCCGCACAAGCAAAGAAGGCTGCATGTGGTCCACCATATCCCATAGGAACGCCGAACCTCTGAGAATTACCGAACGCAATATCAGCTCCGAACTCACCGGGTGCCTTCAAGAGGGTCAAGGCCAGCAAATCCGTGGCGACGCTGAAGGTACCGCCGGCACCGTGGATAGTGTCACTCAAAGACTGGAAGTCATAGATGCCACCCTCGGTGTCTGGATACTGAGCAAGCACACCGATGAGATTGTCGCCTTGTTCCTTCACCAGCTTGAAGTCATCTGCCAGAATATCGCCAACTACCAGGTTGATACCAAAGCCCTCGGCGCGCGACCCCATCACAGCAATCGTCTGAGGATGGCAGAGGTGGGAGACAACGTAAGCCTTGCCTGGCTTCTTCTGTTTCGAGGCAGGCAGGGTCGCCAAAGACATGGTCATCGCTTCCGCAGCAGCGGTGGCTTCGTCAAGGACAGAGGCATTGGCGAATGGCAAGCCCGTCAAATCCGCAGTCAGCGTTTGGAAGTTCAAAAGCGACTCAAGACGCCCCTGGCTGATCTCCGGCTGGTAGGGGGTATAGCTTGTGTACCATGCAGGATTCTCTAGGATATTACGGAGGACAACAGGAGGTACAACGGTGCCGTAATAGCCAGTTCCGATGTATGTCTTTCCCGACACATCGATCTGTTTCCTGTAGACATCCAACAGCTTAAGCATGTCCGTCTCCCCGAGACCACCGCCCACATTGTCCCGGTACAAGTTTGCTTTGGCATGGGGATCGGTGACCGTCAAATCCTTTTTGGACAAGATGTCTGCAGGCAGCACCTCTTTCACGAAGTCGTCCAGTGATGCTACTGGAGGGTCAAGGGTGGCGAGCATTTCCTGTGCCGCTTCTGGCGAGGGGCCAATATGACGTCTGGGGAAGGTATCGAGGGGCTGAAAAAGGTCGCGGGGGTGAGGGTCGCCATGGTCAGCCAAGGAGCTAGTGTAAACCGGTCGTCGTGAAGACGGCGACTGCTCTGTGGTTGTTTGCAATGCACGCTGGGTGGCGAGGAAGGGGGAGGTCGGAGAAACTCTGCGGAGTGCAATGGGAGGAGCAGAGCGCAGTCGAGTACGCAGAGCAAGCTGGCGAGTGCCACGAAGAGCGCACCAGGATGCAGCCATGGTGATAGTGGGAGAGTGACCAGTGAACTGCAATGTTCAATGATTTAGCTAGGCCAAGGGATAAATGTATGTACCGATAAGTAAATCCCCGGCGAAGCTCAACAACACATGAGATAGGAGAAGTTTGGATTGAGAAAAGGGAGAGAAGTACAATTGAGCAGGAAAACAAGAGTTAAAGAAGAAAAGAAAAGGTCTTCAAGGAAAAAATATTTACGAACCTCAGTCCGACGAAGATCATCCAATCTATGTGATCCTTTGCCCGGCAAGAAACCGCGGGCGATAACGGACATAATCACGGGAAACTGTCGATAAGCCGATAACGCTGGCGCCCGAGCCAATCAAGGGCTGTGAGTTCCCTGCGGTCTCGTGGTTGTTGGCCCCGCAAGAGCGCCAGTAGACCGCGCTTGGCTACTCCGCGACTGATAACACTCTTTTTCCCGCGGGAAAGTTCTTGATTCGGTCCCTTTGCTTGTAATCCGGGTCAACGCGGGGTCGGAGACATTTTCTATATCTTCCTTTGGCTCCTTGTACGGGGAGGGATTTTTGTCCTTTTTTTTGGTGTGATTATGAAGAAATTATGTAACTTTCTACAGTAAGATTACTAGGTTGTATGATTTAAAAATAATTCAAGATGGCAAATCGGTTTTTTGACACTAGGCCAGAAAACTAAGGATTCCCCCCTCCACGGGTTCTCCGATGTGCGGATTCATGGTCAAAGCTCGGGAACTCATTCCGGGTAACTAAATATTTATACACGCCAAACAAGGTGTGACTGTACAAAGTACAGAGTACAACTAGTTATGTGACTATGTTGAGTGGGAATACAAATAGCATAGATTCGGGGATTGTGTAACACGTTGTGATGAAAGGAACTGTGCATAGATCAAATAGAAGCTATAAAAACCATAGCCAATTATCCCAGCTAGGACAAGGTTGAATAACACCTGCACAACTTCAGCAATAACAAACCTTGTAACTGAGCACTGAAAAAAAGATATATTAAAAAAAAAAAAAAAAAAAAAAAAAAAAAAAAAAAAAAAAAAAAAAAAAAAAAAAAAAAAAAAAAAAAAAAAAAAAAAAAAAAAAAAAAAAAAAATCTTTTAATTCTTATTTTAAAAGAAAATCCTTCTTTGTTATAAAGGCAACGAATGCATCACCCCCAAGGTTATTTGACTCCGTCCGTTGAGTTATCCTTTTTGTCTGCCACGGTTTCCTCTTTCAGCTCATATAACCAGCAGCCTGGAAGGGGATGAACACAAGTCGGCGCAGACGTAATTCCGAGAGCTACAAGCCCGCGGCCATTATTTTCTTTGTGGCACTGACAAGCACTGGGACAGAGACAAATCCCAAAGGCATATTATCTTCACGAACTAGACGATAGCGAACATCAAGTATAAGCTTTGATTTGCTACCGTCCAGGAGTTAGCCCTCCTCGATCCAGAAACAGAAACCAGCAATCTAACTGGATAGAGTTGAAGCACCGCTGAAACCAGACTCATGAATGCATTTCCGCCAAAAGTCCTTGATAGCCTCTCCTGTTGTATTGACGAAGCAATCGACGAAACGGCGGAGAACAGGACGTAGGAGGCCTACGAATTGGCTGGGCTCCTCGCCGAACTTAGTGATCATCTCGACCTTCTTCAGGATTGTAACCATGATCGCAGCTCTGCTTGATAGGCTCTGTGACATCCATGGCAAATCCTCCATAGTGGCCATTATCTTGTTTTCTGAAGTCCACGGCAAGCCTTTCCTTTCCTTCGTGTGTCACAAATTGGGACATATGCTTTTCTGCATGGGCGTCGATGTAGAAGCCGACTTGTATGAGAATGGACACCCAGACATCATCTGTACGAATTCTCAAGTGATGATGTGAAGAATAAGACTGCTTTGATAAAGCTATGATTGCATGAAGATATGCATACATCTCTTGAGAGATTCCGTAGAGGAACCTGCAATGACGTTTTTGCTCTTGGAGAACTCCTTAGGACATGAATGCTTGAATAAATCATCCCGACTAGAGACCCTACCGTATTTCCAGTTCTCAACTTTGTTTTCCGTAGCCTTGACGGTGACGGGTCATTTTAGTTTCTCATGCTCACTGTTGTTACTTGGTGGGTAGATTGAGAATATTGGATAGCTGGAAACTGCGGAGATACTCCATCTTATATACCTCTGCTCAAGGATCGACAAGGCTGCTGTCAAAGATGTAGGCGGCTTGCGTTACGCAACCGCGTAACCGGCACACCTTAACTGCTATTGAATTCTTTGTTAACATTCTCGACTATGTTGTCTTTGCATGATACTAGGAGTTTTTCCCAGAACGAGACTTCCAGTTTTATCTACAAAGGCAATCTGTGCTACACAGCGTTTTGCAAACTGCTAATCTTCAAGCCCTATCACCCCTGTGTTCATTTTTCTCGTCAGAGCCCGGCAACAACATTCACCTAGTGCTGCGGGTACATGTATCACAGTCATTTTGCTTTGCACTACAGATCTCATCTTTAAAAAGTCTTTAATTGAACGGTAAATGTTGTGATCATTCGTTGCTCCTAGATGTTTCCTGCTAGCTGGGTACAAGGTTTTTCTAGCCTTGCTTGCGGAGTAGGAATTATAACACTAAGTTCCAGAAATAAAAACAAGCCTGTCACGCGCCCAGTGCCGAGGCTAGAGCGTATACCGGAATTCAGGCGAACCTTCGATGACACGCTCGCCACGCTCCGCTTCTCTATTCGACCGCCGGAACCATAGGCTCAATGTAGCCACAAGGATTAAGATGAGGATGTTACACCTGCAAGTATCTTAGTTAAACAATGCTTGAAATCAAACAACATCGGGTCAATACTTACGCAATTGTTGTCCACATCCCGGGTCGGTATCCAGGTGCATCCTCAGCTCTAAAGACTAAACTACTCACAATGCCACCAATACCACCGAATCCCACGAGCGTGGCGCTTGAAAACGCACGTGTCCATTGGCCACGGACATTGTTTGCTTGATACGCCATCGTAGCCGGGATGTTGGAATTGGCGCCGCACACAGCGAAGAATACGCCCACGTATCGGACGGCGTTCCCTTTCGCGAAGCCCATCATCGGAAGCCCGATGATACAGAGCAAGGAATTAAAGATAACGATAGCGCCTCGCACATGATACTTGTCTCCTACCCAGGCCGTTCCGAACATCACGAAGCCGGCCATCGCGAATGGTGGCGCAACTAGGCATTGCGCAGCAGCGGTACTAAACCCCATGCCTTTTTCCAGGATGATGGGAAGGAAATATGCGATGGCGTAGGTGACTGTCGTAGTACAGCTGTGGGATGTTAGTGAGCTGATAACAGGTAATGGATATATTCGGTATCCCTCACAAGAAAATCATTGCAAAGCCCCATATTTTCGGGTCAAGGCCAGGCGACAAGAAGCGCTTCAGAGAAAATGGCTCCTCGTCTCCGTCCGAACGATCACGATTGATACGGCGGACTATGAATGCACATTCCTTTTCATTGAGAAACCTCCAAGACTTGTATGCCTTATCCGGGAAATCAACCAGAAATATGATGGTCAGGATGCCAATCAGTCCTGTGATCTACTAGAATTAGCTGCCTGTGTCACCTGTGAAAGAGGCATACATACCACTCCTTCCATGATAAAAATCCATCTCCAGCCTCCTAGACCTTGAAGCCCATTCATCTGGCTCAATCCGAAAGCCAGGATACCTGCCAATGCAGATGCGACGCAACCGATAAGGTAAAAGACCGAGAAACGCTTTTGCACATCGACTATTCATGTCAGTGCTTGAAGATAGCATGTATCATGATTTGCACTTACATCGGGTGTACCAGCTAGAAAGAAGATATACACAACCGGGGAAGTAGCCTAGATTGAACCGGATAAGTCTTTGTTGCCAGAGGCCTCTCTGGCTGGATCGCCAGGTGACAGATATTCGAGGAATAGAGAAATTACCGGCTTCTAGTAAACCCAAAAGTACTCGTGTCGCAACCATATGTTTCCAATTTTTCGCAAAACCCATTCCCTTTACGAGAACACCATTAGATCATTCAATGATAATCACCAATCATTGGTCTGCCAGAGAACTTACGACTAAAATCGCTCCCCAAAGAATAACGATAGTGCCCAGAAAGTAGGTAGGGCCCACTTTGCGTGTTATAACTGTCATGGGCGGCTGGAAGATCACGTAGGGTACGAAGAAAATGAGAACCATGACGGACTATGTAGGTTAGTAGCAGGCTCAGTATATCCGACGCGAGGTTTAATGGACTCACGTATCGGTTGCCAATTGCCAGACCCAGCTCCTTGGTCATGCTGTAGGTAATTAATTATCTGCTTGGAGAGATAATTGACCACATAAGGAAGACTTACCCCGCGACAGCTGCCATGCTCAGGTTTGTCCTATCCATGAGGGACACACAATATGCCAGACCCGTTATAGTGACGAGACGTCTATCAACCCGATGGATGATCTTGCGCTGCTCTGCGTACGTGTATTCTTCATCGTAGTCAACATCATTCAAGGCACGCTGACCGATATCTTCAATCCTCGTATCTGCATTGGTGATCTTTTCGCTGTCCGTATGTGACATGATTGTATATTTCGCTCCTAGAAGTGCGTCCTTGGAGCAAAAAGAAAGAAGAGTGTTAAAATGCCGACTGAAAGAGGGGCAAAGTGATCAACAACTTTGCAGCAGCAGAGGATTATATAGAGACCCATCGCCACGTCTGTCTCATTCACCACTTTAGTTAGACTTTCAGCAGAGTCACCCCTTCAGGTATTACCCGCTGGTTGCACAGCGTGAGGTGGTCTGCAAAGACCTAGTGAAGAACGCACTAAACTCCATCGCTTGTACCACCAGAGCGAAGAAAAGAGGAAAACAGGATAACCGACTTGGAATCGTCATGCTACCTCGGTCTCTAAAAGCATCTCGCGATCTCAATTGGAAGACGGCGACCTCTCCACATATTCCCCAGCTTTTTGTGTTTGGGGAAGTGGAGCGGAAATGATGCGGGGGTGTAGAGCTATTGACATCAGGACTCCCTTGGCATCCTTGGCAGTTTGGCATCCTGATTCACTCATTCGCCCTAGGATCAGACACTCTTCTAACCTTCGGAGGTGCCGCACAAAACAAAGACTCGAAAATCTCGGACTCCTACCAAAATCGCTTTGGGCTGTAGAGAAGCCTCGGATGTTCTTTCTCTCTGAACCTCATGAGTGGCTTTCCAACACCAACATTGTAGCTTCCTTCAACCGAGTCATTTACGGTAGACCCGTATAATCCCGTGTAGGGAAGGATGTGGCTTGACGCCAGCCAATCCTAGGCCATTGCCGAGGTGGTTCCAGCCTGGACCGTCTCGGAAATAGGGAGTGAGGGTAAAGTTCTGCCTGGACGGATTAACTCCGGGAGGTTGTTAAGTCGAAAAACTCGGAAGAATTTAGACTTTGTCCCTCTTCATCCTTGATGCTATTGGTTTGAGGCTGAGTGTTACTCTCTGCCAGGGTCACGTTGACCTCTCCACACGGTTACATTCTAACTCCAAAGGGTAGGGCTCCATGCGGCTGGTGTTAGCGCCGGACATGGTCAAATGCGTAAACTGCTTTGTGATTTGGGAATGGCCCTTGTCTACCTTGACCTTGAAGTCAATATGCTATAGTATCCACCCTTGACACAGTAAAGTATAGAACCCGAAACCCCAGACAGCAAGCACAGACCAAACTCAAAAGAATAGGCAAAAAAAGCCTATCTACATTTAGCTGTCATGCGTTCATGAACCACCTTCCTCTACGTATCCTGTGGCAAACACGTTAAAAACTGTTTTCGAAAATCCATAGAACCTCGGCAAGATGCCAGCAACAGCCGAATATGCGCAGTCAGTATCAGTATAACGTTTTTGGGCTTGGCTTCCGGGAGTTCAAGCCAATAATTGCGCAATGAGTCCGAGAACCTGTCCCCAACGATGAGCTGTTGCTCTTGAGCTTTTCTGTTCTTCCCTTAGACCAACCTAGAGCATTCTGGACTTGATAGATACACGTCGACCTCGTATAGGTTGGAAATATCTGGAGCTTATAACCAGGAAGCCCTCACCCTCTCTACAAATCCTATATCTCCAACGATTACCATATGTAGTGTATGCTATGTACCTGACCGTAACCCTAATAGACCCGTGATGTACTTCAGTCGACCCGTGCGTCTTCATTCGTATGTACCACTTCTGATATCGATAAAGAACTTTTTATCTCCATTACAGTAAATGAGTAAATTGCACAGAACCCAGTCCAATAGGCCATGTGAGTAAGCATTTTGGATATTCATAGTGGTAGTCCTATAAGTAATATATCCACCCAGGGAGACGTAGCTCTAAATATTAAGTCAGTGGCTGGCTAGATAGCATGGCCAGAACCACGTGAACAAGAGGCTCTAGCCGAACAATAATGCTGGGGTTTCAACCTTCGGTTCTGGAAAAATTGCGTCCATGGTTGTGGTTAAGTTTATGTAGTTACTCAGGCTCTTGTACAACTGCAAAAAAATCCTTCTTCGCCACACGCTGAATATCGCCGCTCAAATTGCGGGCAAATAAAGTGTCATATGTCCCCGATAAGGCGTGAAATCCGTGATATTCTAAGATGTCTTGCTGACGTGGAGCCGCTAGGAGACCGCATAAATCGATTACCCGGTTCATGATAGGAGTTGCTGTTAGACACCAACGGTATTTTGCCTTCCAGGTCGACACTGACTGCTGAAACCTGGTTGATATTGTTTGGACGTGTTTCAGACTTGGGACGCCTTCCGGTAGAGCACCCATTTCTTTCCAACCAAGCTGCCACGGGACGAATATCGTTTGGACCAGTCCTGTGCCATCTGAGAGTGTCAACGTTGCTGGGTTGAGTTCGAGTCCTGTGCATGCCGCATAGAAGCCTGGGGCGCCCGCAGATGCCGTTCTGCTCAGATAATGAAATGCCAGCTAAACTGGGATTCCCCTGTAGCAAAGTCTATGACTTTACCGACCCAGTCACCAAGAAAAGGCTCATGCCTGCTGACAAAAAATTTTCCACCACCGCGAATTATGCTGAAGGCGTCTTATGGTCGACAAGTAGGACAGGCGCAATCGTCGATATTTCCGACAATCTCGATCTGTTCTCGATAATTCCACGGCCTAACATTTTGCGAAATCATGCCATGAAGGTCTAGCCCATGTACTTAGTACGCGTGTAATCTAGACTCCTATTGGGCCTTGCTAATTTGTCTCCCGACTTTTACGTCCCCGCACTAAAGCAGTAGGGGCTCTAGCAGCGCCTCTAAACTCGTTAGACTCATCCTCAGCAAGGGCAGCAAAGTCGAGCTATCATCCCTGCAACTAAAACAGACGCAAGGGCGTAAGAAAGGGTGAGCCCTAGTAGTTGTCTATCACACAGACGTTCCCCGCTTTTTGGGCTAGCCTGGAAATGCCGCGTGATAGCGGGTGGCCCGGAGTTTGCAAAGGTAGCCCTAGGACAAGTAGGGTAGGTCTCTCAACTCTCCTGCTTTGTCACAGGTACCTATAACTAAGATAAACATAGTACTGCTTTTTAGTGTTTTATTCTTAAGATTGTGGTGGTCGGATATTCGCAGAGGGGGGTAGAGCGGAAACGCATGTCTCTAGGCTGTGGAACCAGGAATAAGGGATGCAAATATTCATCCATATTCTAATTCATTACTAATTATTCGATATATCAGATATTTAAGAATGCAATCGGCGGTTTGAGTAAAGCCTTCCTATTATTCAATAGGACGGAGAAGAAATCTAATATCATAGAGGAATAATGGTAGTACATTAAACCACAGTTTGCTTTTTCCTATCTCTACCTATTTTACCTAGGAATACTGTTGATATAGTCAATGCCATCCGTCCGGTAAGTATCGGCCTCAACATAACTTTCATCCTTGGGAAGGCGGAAGACAAAGTTCGATGTTGTCTGTGAATACTGTGGCCATTGTGTAATGTTTTCAGCTGACTCTGTTAGCGTATTCAACTTTCAGGTGAATTGGTAAAAGGAATTACCATTGTGTCCGTTAGGGTTTAAATCAGTCACAAATGATGTCCACATCCGAGCGGCCAGGTTGCCCAATTCAAGACGAGCAGGATCGTCTCCCAGTGGCGTGATGCTTTGGACTTGGTTGGCAAAGACGAAAGGAATCTGGATCTCTATTAGCACTATCCCGCTCCTTGTGCAGGGTGAACTTGCCTCTGCAAAGTGTCCCACACCAATAGTGCTAGACGTGTTCAATGCAGGAACATCCCATCTATAAGAATACACCTCGTTTTGGTACTTGGCCATATTCTGCGCGAGAAGCCGTCTCGGTCCAACCATGGTCAGGTCACCCGCCATCGACTCGTATCGTTTATACATAAGGCCCAATGCTGGCCATGTTTTGTTTCCCCACCCGTATGGACATCCCAGAGCAGGATCATTAGGATAAAATGTAAGCAATTTTGTGGCTTGCTCGCGATTGAGAACCCAGCGCTTGGATGCTATCATGGTCAGTACACACTTTGACTCAAGCCTTGCTATCACCTACATATGAGCTGCTCAATGCACTCTTCGTCCGTATCTGTTCCAGTTGTGCCGAAACTAGTTCCCTCGTCTGTGTTAGCTCCTAGGAGAATGGGTACTTTTGCTATTTTCCCCTGCGTAATGCTTATTTGGGGATATTCTTTGATGAATGTGCCATCGATAGTTGCGAACCATTCTAGACCTTCATATGCTGCATCGTATAGTGTTTGGTAAGGGACTGCTTGGAGGCATTGAAGTGTATCCGACGAAGAAGAGCAGCTGTACTTAGTTAGCCAATGCTTCAAGCATGAGTCTCGAAATTGAATCACACATGCTTCGTCTTGTTCACAATACGATCGTACATTGGCTGATACCATTCTGTTCCATTCCAGGGTGGCCCGTTCGCGTTTCCGGATTCCATGATTGCTATTAGGTTAGAACACCAGATCAATATGAAGAGAAAAAAAGGAGCTTTACCGGCTCGGAACAGGCCTTCGTTGTCCCCATCGTTAGCAATCAGGTGCGCACCAACGCTGTAAGCGCCTCTACTGCCGTCAGTACGTAGTTTTTCATGTCTCGGGCTAATTGCTTCTTACGCAGATTCGCCCCAAATCGTTATCTTTTCCGGATCTCCGCCAAATGCCTTAATATTCTCTTTCACCCACCGCATGGCAACTCGCTGGTCACGAAGCCCCAGGTTGTTATTACCAGAAGCCTTAGCCGTTAGCCCCAACACTGCAACTAAACAGGTAACAAATGAAAAAACATACCCGAATTTCCTCCGAATCCAAGAAGCCAAAAGCCGCCACACGGTAGTTTATCGAAACTCCCAAAACAGGCTTGTTGTTCAGCGCTCCCTGGTGTACAATGTAACTCATGTTGTATCTCGGATCCGCTGTTGCGCCCTGCATCCAGCCACCTCCGAATATCCAAATCATAACCGGGAGCAATTTAGTATCATCAGGCTGTATTTTGGGCCGAATAATATTCAGATTGAGGCAGTCTTCATTCAATTGTATCAGACCCATATTAATCAATTTAGTCTCGTCAGACCCGTAACCAGGGCACTCGTAGCCGTACTCCGTGGCATTGTAGAGTACTGCCCTCTTAGATACGTCAAGGTTGTCTCTCGAAGCACTGTACACCCCAGAGTTACTGTCATTGGAGACATACTCTGTCTTAACGGACGATGGGGTAAAACGGACAGGTTTATCGGCATATTTGATGCCGAGAAACAACTCCTGGTCGAATTCAGGTAAAGAACGACCAACAAAGACAGTTTTCGTTTTTGCATAACTCGACTTGACAATGGCCAAAGGTGTAGACGATGAGTAATTAGCTCGAGAAGCGATAGATGAACCTGGAAGAGCAAGAGCCGGCACCCCAAGGGCGACAGCTATCCAGAACAGCTTCTGAGCAGGGTATATCATGGTACAATCGATGAACCAACTGGCATTTAGTGAAGCCAGGAGCTTCTGGGGTATATGTAATATACGACGATTGCCCTCAACGGGGTCATATCAAGGAAAATATTCTCCGAGTGGACCTTCACATACATCATCGCGACTGCTTTGCGGGGCCCAGCTTTAGGACTGATCAACACTGGGCATATATCCAGCACTTTATCCTTGGGCCAAATTTCCACTAATGAAAATAATTCGCTGTCTTCAATGCCAAGGTCACTAGGAACTTAGGAATCTATTACAAAGATTCCACCAATAAGAGCCTCAGGCATGTGGCCCCATGGGGTAACCACCTCCTGATCCCTGTATACAACATACCTTTGACGATTGTAAGTTAGTACTCAACATATTCATTAGCCTGTATCTCAGCCCTTCCTTCATGTCTGTTAAGATTCAGTAGCATGTAGAACTGAGGCTAAGGAGAAACAAAGCTCGTCTGCAGAATAAGCCCCACCACATTTCTCGGCTCCGCAGTTGCTCCAACCTATCTTGTCGGGCGTATGCCTAAGTAGATACCTTCTTCTTTGTTGCCAGCCTTGATACATTTGTGGCATGTCAAGCAGCAGGTCCCAACAAGCTCTTTTTAAGATTCGCACCTCACATGGATTGGAGCAAGAAGCCCCAAAGACCTCAGTACCTTTCCGAAATCTCTAAATCAATTAAATCAACGTATTCCACCTTCGTGCGTAGTATAGCAGCGAAATTATATCAAAGTAACATGACTCTCTAGACAGTAAAACCTCCCCATAAATTTTGACATAATGCTCCACGCGGGGGCAGCAGATAATGAGATGCCACATCATCCAGTTCTTGCCGGACCTCGGGGCACAAAAAGCTCTTCGTCCTCGTTAATATATCAAGCTTATGTTCTAGGATCAACTTCATGGTGGTTTATCTCATCACTGAGGTGAAGCAAAAGTGAAAGAAAAAGAAAAAGAAGAGAGGTTAATCTTTAGTATCTCATCTACCAAGATGTCAAGATGTCTTACCGCATACCTCACCACCTCTCCAGAATCAAATTGTATACTTCATGAGACCATGAGATTCTCCAAAGATGAAAGAAGACAAAGTCACCTCAGTTACTCTGCGTACCAAGAAACCGCATCTACACGATAAAGTTCTAAGCAGGAAGGACTATAGTACTTTCCTCCGACGGACTCTCACACTCTCTCCAATTGACTCATTCCTCCAGACACCACTCCCCTTAATCCAACCAATCAATCAAAATACTCTCAAGGTCTTCTTAATGCCACACCAATGAGCCACTCAAACAAGATCATCATCCAGAGCAACTACAACTTCACCTTCGCCTTCGAGCCCTAACTCAATCTCACCATCGGAACATCCCGCTCAATCGCCATAGTCTGCGAGAAACTCCTACATACCCTACACATTCACAATACAATACTAACACAAACCCAGAGTGGCCCCACGCGTCTAACATGCTTCACCTGCGGTAGTCGAGCCCATCCCTCAGAACCTTGTCAACAGCGTGGTCTTGAACAAGCATTTTCACGGGAATTTACAAATGGATGGCGAGCCGCCGTAAGACTC
This sequence comes from Aspergillus leporis, assembly GCA_009176345.1. Taxonomy (NCBI): domain Eukaryota; kingdom Fungi; phylum Ascomycota; class Eurotiomycetes; order Eurotiales; family Aspergillaceae; genus Aspergillus; species Aspergillus leporis. The sequence goes on along the minus strand of ML732149.1, from coordinate 70,942 downwards.
CCAAGTTCTTTAACAGAAGGCTATGCACTAATACTTCACTGCATGTTGATATGCAGACAAGGTTAATATCACTTTTCTATTGCATCAGATACCCATTTACAGCTATTGGTACTCTCATTAGCGTTCTACTGTCCTGCCCGCTCCTGTCTCTACCGATCTAGAGCGAAGGAAGCGACGAAGAGAGCGAACGAGAGCTAAACATAAGCGCAACCGTGCCAGTAGGCGGTTGAGAATGGTATGTATATAGATTGGTTGTAGGTAGCAAAAAGCTAATGCAATTCATTTAGGCAAATGAAAAAAGAGAGAGGTGCTTGGAGGAAAGAAAAAGACCCGAGGAAGGAGACAGGACTAAGACAAGGGAACTAGAGGAGGAGATACAAAGACGACCAGCGGGGATAAGAGAGAAGGCAAAGGAGTTGGTAGAAACGATTGTATAGATAGGGACCTCATTGAGTTTTCTTCCGCTGATGAAGCCGATGGAGTCCAGGATTATCTCATGGTCACCTGCTGAACTTGGATGCGGTCATGGTTTTGCCTCCTGAGTGGGGAGGTTTGAGAATCAATATCTTCCTCGCCCACGAAGCAAGCTTTTACGCTATTGAAAAGGAGCATCGACATCGATTTTCACATGCGAGACTGAGTTCTCGAACCGACTTCCTGAGACTTCGCCGAGTTTTCTACGAAAAGCTCCACATACGGTCGGGCTTTTTGCTTAGGGCAGTATTCGGCTTTTACCTATAAATAAATATGCTCGATTCTACTGCGACCCAGTGGTCTCTGTCTGTGACAGTACTGGATTATTGGATCGTTTGCTTCCTTTTTTCTTTCCCCTTTTTCTTCCTTTTTTTTTCTTCCTTTTTTTTTCTTTTTTTTCCCCTCCTTTTCCGACCATACTCACCGAGATGACCCTTTTGTTTACTGAGCTGCAACGATAGAAGGGATCAAACAGATAAGGATGGAAATTAGTCTTTTGTATTCTCTATTCTAAGATGACAATATGTCTAGCAGTAGTATTACCATCTCTATACAATGTGGTTTTGGTCTGCCTCTTTTCCATGGAAAATAGAGACCTCTGTGGTCACCCCGATACTTCTCTCTCGCATAACACCTGGCTCCGTTGAATGTACCGGGCCCCCTGGCGGTATATTTGTCTCCGAGCCCATCATTTCATAGTCTTCATAGCCGTGTTTAGAAAATGACAACAGTCGCTTACTGTCTCTGGCCCTTGACCTTAGCCCGGTTACTGGTTTTGATTGACTTTTCAAGCCAGACTGATTGCGTGTTGAAAGAGTGTACTCAGTCAGGTGGGCAAATATATTCCCGAAGACCGGCTTCAGAGCCGGCACTGATAGCGCGATCAAGGTACCTGCGATTTCGGCATTTTCGATGGCCATCATGGGATTGTAGGCCCAGCTGCCGTCGTCCGCCCATTGGCCGACTGCTACGAAGTAGACGCGGACAGCGGATATGACAATGACACTGTTGAGGGTCTGTCAGGTACCTTTGGAAGCAGTAGGATATAAGGGGGATTTCTTACAGGACACCAGGGAACATGACGAGAGAGAGCTGAGCTTTCCTCTTGAAAGAGACATGAAGTTCCTTGATAAGGATGGTGGGAATGATGAACATGAGCACGTCGCAGGTCAAGGAGAGTCCCGAGTTGACGGAATAGACCAACCCCCAAGTCAAACATTTGTAACTGATAGGTTCGCTTTGCCAGGGGTAAGGCCATAATCCGGTTACTGGTCGACAGTGGAATATCAATAGGAACAGCTGGGGCAGGTATGCAGCGAACAAAAAGCCGGCCGCAGTCTTAATAGCCAAATGCAGCTTGCTCGAGCGCGCAGCCAGCCGATGGTAGAAAGCCAAACCCGACAGTCGACAGAAGAACAGGGCAGTGGTGTAGAGGACGTGTGCAACAAAATCTAGGACCTCGGTCTGGCGCACCGTGGGCATTGCCAGGACGTACTGAATGTAATCCATATGACGGCCGCTTCCCATTTCAATCAAAACGACGGAGAGGACGACAAAGGAGATGTAGATCAACTATAAGAGGGGGGGAAAGATTAGTTTCATTCGGATCTTTTTGCTCCATACTTGGTTCGCAGTGGTCTTACCATAGTGAGAATGGCCAGGATATCATCCAAGCCGAGTCTCTTGACAAGCCATATCCGTGCATAAAGGCGTACTATCATGATCACTCCAGTGAAACACACCAGGAACAAAATAGCCACAAGTGCCGGGCGATCGCGCGACTCGGCGAGGTACTCGAGCGACACCCCAGAGGGGATCCTCCCCGCGGCATTTGCGAGGAGAATGTCGTCGGGAATGCCCATGGATAACGATCCACAGAAGGTGAGATTGGATCTCACTCAGAGTGACGTGCGTGTCATCTTAAGGCATCCAGCGTCTAGCAATAATAATTGCAGACGGCTTTTCCATGGTAAATACCAAAGCACGCAGACACTAAATAGAAAAAAAATCGTCTCCATGGATGAACTTTAACAGCATGCCAAGGTACAGCAACAGTGGTTCTGTCAACGACCCTGACTGTCTGGAAGTATCCTGTTAATCAAATCAGCTTCAGAGATGCGTTTCAAAGTCTGGTTGAAGTGGATACCGAGTGACATCGAGCGAGATCCGCAGAAGGCCGATACTGTGGGTTTGGCAATCGATAGGCGCGATTCTTATGGGCTGATAGTGGAGGTCTCGCCTTGTTTGGTCTCCAATACGATTGCTAATTAACTTTTCGAACTTATCTCATGAGTTCATGAGCGATATTGACGTTGCATTGAAAAGTTTGTGCGGTGGAGATCATCCAAGATACCCCTGAAGTCAATTCAAGGCTGAAGGAATGCCATTCATTCCGAGATACTGGCTGTTCTTGGTTTAACATTGTCTGCATGCAAAAAGCAGGGATGTTCCACGTGGAAGCTACTAACCAGATCTGCGTAGCCCCGGCACATGACATCGGTTCAGATCTCTCTTCCTCAAAAAGGGCATTCTCCTCAACAGATCCCTTCTTACTTTCATGATGATGCTAACGTCCCAGATCGAAGAAGACCGCCGTTGGTGGGGAATTCCCGCATTGCGCCCCACAGTTAGTGCTCTCGCTTCTTTGCGTTAGTGGTCAGTAACAAACTATTGTTTACAAGCGTGGAATTCATTTGTCAATTTCCACGACGACCTTCTCATATGGCTATATGAACAATTGAAGCCCATGGTGTCTCGAACCCAACGAACTACTCCGTAAACGCTTGTTGCTGCTTCCGAGCCCCTCGCGTCCGATCGGCCCCTGATCAAAAAGGTCAATCTTCCCTGGTAAAGGTCGTTCTACCCAACGATCAATATTCCATCTAGCCACGGCACCATGGTCTCTAAGCAGCTCGCTTGGGCCCTGGCCACAGGATTCGTGTTAGCAAACTCTGTTTCGGCAGCCAATGCCAAATCTGCTGGACATGATAGCCTGGTTGCTTCTCAGGTTCTGATGAATCCCTATGACTATGATTTCCCCCGCTTGGGCACCAATGGAGCCTCGCTCTTCCCCATGCGTTTATGTAATGATTTCAAACTAGAGGAAGCCAACATCGACGCCATCCAGGAGCAACTCGAGGCTGGGAAGCTCACCAGCGTTGACCTCCTGCACTGCTATCTGGAGCGCATCTACCAGACGGATTCTTATCTAAAGTATGTTCTCCTGCTGCTTACATCACGTGGGAACTTCGTTAACATTCGACGTCATAATCAGTGCCATCTTACAAATCAATCCGGATGCCTTCAATATAGCGAAAGCTCTCGACGCTGAGCGCGCCCAGGGAAAGATCCGCGGCCCGCTTCATGGCATCCCATTCATTGTCAAGGACAATATCGCCAGCAAAGATCGTCTGGAAACCACTGCTGGCAGCTGGGCGCTCTTAGGCTCTGTTGTACCTCGCGATTCCCATGTTATTCATGGTCTCCGCCAAGCCGGTGCTCTTCTCTTGGGCAAGGCTGCCCTGAGCGAGTGGGCCGACATGCGTTCGAACAACTACTCCGAAGGCTTCTCGGCTCGTGGAGGTCAATGCCGCAGCTCTTACAACCTCACGGTGAACCCTGGTGGTAGCAGCTCGGGATCTGGCGTCGCAGTTGGCGCCAATCTGGTTCCATTCGCCCTAGGAACTGAGACAGATGGCAGTGTAATCAACCCAGCTCAGAGAAACTCGATCGTCGGCATCAAGCCTACTGTCGGTTTAACCTCTCGCGCCGGCGTCATTCCTGAATCCCTCCATCAGGATACCGTTGGTACCTTTGGCAAGACTGTGCGCGATGCAGTCTATGCCCTCGACGCCATCTATGGCATTGACACCCGTGACAACTACACCCTCGCCCAGAAGGGACTGACTCCCGAGGGCGGCTATGCGCAATTCCTCACTAACAAGACAGCCCTCAAGGGCGCAGTATTTGGTATCCCTTGGGAGTCCTTCTGGGCCCTGGGCGACGCAGATCAAATCTCTCAGCTCCTCGAATTAGTCAACCTTATCAAACAGGCAGGCGCCACGGTAATCAACGGTACTGAACTCCCCCATTACAAGACCATCGTATCCCCGGACGGTTGGAACTGGGATTACGGTTCGACTCGCGGATACGCCAACGAATCCGAATACAGCTACATCAAGGTTGACTTCTACAACAACCTACGGGATTACCTGTCTGAGGTGGAAAACACCAACATCAAGTCCGTTGAAGACCTAGTTCAGTACAATCTCGACAACTACGGCTCCGAAGGCGGATCCCCAGGCATCCATCCTGCCTTCGGCTCTGGCCAAGACGGTCTGATTGCCTCCCTGGAAAGCAAGGGTATCATGAACGAGACTTACTATCAGGCTCTCGAATTCTGCCATCGCACTACCCGCGAGGAGGGAATTGACGCTGCTCTCAATCACAAGAACAGGACTCTGGACGGCCTCCTTGTGCCTCCGGATGTTGCGCAGAGTATTCAGATTGCCGCTCAGGCTGGGTATCCGGTGATTACTGTTCCGGCTGGTGTTGGCAAGGAATCTGGCATGCCTTTTGGACTTGCGATTATGAATACGGCTTTCTCCGAGCCTACCTTGATTAAGTACGCCAGTGCTATTGAGGATCTGCAGAAGTCGAGCGGAACTAAGTATCAGCGCTCTCTGCCTCAATGGCGCGGCTATTTGACTCGTAATCTTCCTGTGATTATGTAAATAGACTAGAGTTTGGGAGTTGGAGGGAATGACTTGGCATTGTTAGAGGCTATATACATCATGTATAATTACGTTGGGATTTTTATAGACTTTGCATACCTTAATATATATACACTTTTACTTTTCTTATGATCTTTGCTTACTGTATCCTAGTTATAACTATAACCCATCCGAGCACAGTTCGGTGGCCTATTTAGGCGGTTTTCACTACTTACCACAAAATGCAGGTTACAACAATCAGCCTCGGCCATGGCTATATATAGTGACTGCCCAAAAAAGAAAAAAAGGAAGAGAGAGGAAGAGAGAGGAAGAGATATATCTATCCATCCGCTAGCCTACCCCAAAAATCCAAAACCCTAATACCTCGAAACATCCCTCCCAAAAACGTTATTCAGCAACCACCGAAACGCAATTCTCAACCGATTTCGCCAACTAATACTCATACTCAAATACGCCGAGTTCCATACAAACCACGCCATCCTCCCCGTCAAATACTTCGGCGGCTTATCCTCCTCCGTCGGAAACTGCATAAGCGCATTCGCATCCCCAATATACGCCAACGTCCCCATATTCTGAAATGAAAACGGCTTCGACATCTTCAAATCACCATTATTCAACCTAGTAGCTAACCATTTCGCCTCCTGACTAGTAGCCTGCGCCGTGGCAGGCGGGGCACCGGTCTCAGGCATGGCATTGTCACCGAGGGCGAAGACGTCCTGGAGCACGGCCGTTTTGCTACCGTCATCGGATTCGAGCTGAACACGGAGATGGCCGTCGACGAGAAGGGCGCCTGTTTTGGGAGCCTTTTTCACGCGCCAGGGGGTGTTGTCTGTGGCGTCGGGGGTCAGGGTAGTGCCGTCTTTTAGTAAGGCCGAGGCGGTGGGTAGCGAGGGTATGGTTCGGAGGGATTGTGTGATGAATTTGTTCATTGCGTTGCCGGTTACCCAGACGCACATGCCGACGCCTACTTGGCCTTCTTCCTTTGTGGTGAGTGTTAGACAGCGTTTAGGGTCCATTTCGTAGGGGGGTTCGGCGCCTGGTGCGCCCCAGCGGAGGCCTTCAACGTGGTGCGAGGTCTTGATGTCGATGCCTTCTTTCTTCATGGTCTCCATGGCATATTTGGAGAGCGATTCGTCGAACATAGATAGGACCTTGGGGGCTACGTCATAGAGCGTGATGCGGGGGAGACCCTTCACGCCTGGGTATAGCGCCGTCATGTCCTTGTATATAAAGTCACGAAGGGAGGCCGCCAGTTCAGTACCCGTTGGTCCAGCGCCCACGATAGCGAAATGAAGTAGCCATTTCCGCATCTCTGGGGTCGTCGTCGGCAGGACCGCTAGCTCGAAGCATTCCCTGACTCGACGTCTCACACGGCGCGCGTCGCCGATATCCTTGAAGAACATGGCGTTGTGCCTCACACCGGGGGTTTGGAACGTTTTGCTGACGGCACCGACCGCGACGACTAGTTTGTCATAGGGGACCTCGAAGAAGTCGCCCTTTTCCCATTTGCGGGTGGCTTGTATGGGCTCCGTCGAGGTGGACTCTGGGCCTTCCTCGGAGTCACGCTCATGCTCGTGGGTCCGCGGCGACTCTGTGACGCCACTCTTGACTACCGTCGACTCGCATAGGACGGTTTTCTTCTCTAGATTGACGGCTCGCGCAGCGGCCTGGATGAAATCGACCTTGGCGCGGGGATCCCGGACCGGTTCCACGATATTCGAGAAATCAAGGGACCCGCCAGCAGCGTCCGTCAGCAGCGGGGTAAAGACAAAGTATGAACGGGGTGAGATGATGACAGGTGAGAATGATTTTGGAGACAGTTTGCGGGAGACGGTATATCCTCCCCAGCCGGACCCGAGGATGACGATTCTTTCCTTCCCGCTGTCGGATTCAGGAATTGCGGTTGAATGTTTGACCTGTGTAGCCAGGCATCTTTTACACTGTGCAAAGCTCGAGGGCCTCACTCGGGATGTACTTGATAGTAAAGACCGTGACATCCGTCCCAAACGAACAGGGCTATTGGCAAACACTGACCTCATCTCCCAAGTGTTTGCAAGAATAAACACTTCCATCAGGGGAGAAATTATGTAGTTATATAAAAGTCCCTGACGTACGAATCGATCGACAAAAGCAAAATATAGTTTTTGGTTCCGAACAACATAATGACCTCATCGTCTCGGGGCATAAAAAGAATACCAAATGTGAAGGCGGTGGAATGAACCGGAGCATATCCATGTCGATATCTTTAGCTTTCCGCGTTGATTAGATCCTTTATTTCTGTTTCCATCTCACCGAAGATAGTCAATTGATCCACCAAAGAAGTAAAGAAGGAAACATTGACGCACCGGGGAGCTTTTGCTCCCGACCCCGTCCGAGAGAGCTCCGCGATAGCGCACGTGCTAGAATCATTTTTAGTAGAATTCGGGAAATCTAGGGGTTTTCGTAGGGCCTCCTGAAACAGAATGAAGTATTCTCCTAGCTTAAAGGGATTTGTCAAGTATCCTCTCACAAGAGCTTGGTTCTAATCGGCGAGAGGAATCGAGTTCCACCGCGGAACCCGACGGGTGCGGATCGTAGAAATCCCGAAATTCTGGACTCGGAGATCCGGATCCACATGCAGATTCTAGAGATGAGCTGCAGAATACCCCATTTTTGACTAGGAATGCATGTGGGATGAGATCGAGGTACGCGAGATCCGAGACTCTGGTTGAAGAAAACATGCATCAGTAATGTCATGTGACGGGGTTGCATCGCGGCCTATACGATTGGAACGCGGTTCTAAGAAAAGAATCATGTCTTAGTAAGATGGCGCATAAAGTCATAACTATACATCATATCTATCTTCAGTCTACATGAAAGCGTAAATTCGTCAAAACAGTTCATCTCGCCTCACAAAAAGATTTCTTTTGCCCAGAGTCTGGACGGTTCCGCTGGTAGACACCGGTAGCAAACTCCCCGCAAACTGTGTATCAACGCTCCTCCGGGACTTTGCCCCACTGAGTATCTTTTCCAACTCCATTGAAGTCGTCAGCCTTGGTTCTTCAGTAGCTGGCCACTTGTGAGGGTTCCTCTTGCGATGGAACATCCACCAACGGGTCCGCCGCATGGCTTCCTGACATCCATCGCCGATGTCGTCCACAGTCATAGCGAGAAGGATAAGAGGTATTGAAATGGCGAACCCGATGCCGAACGTGTATTTAGCTACGTATGAGAGTTGAAGTTGCTCCGACCCATCTGCGCCGTGGGGAAATTCCTGGAGATTAATAGTAAAGAAAGATGTAATGAACGACAGGGGAAGAAAGATAATGGTAACAATAGTGAAGACCATCATAATTTTGCCCTGGCGGGTTGTACCAGCAGCCTGATCGCGGGCAAATCGGGCCTCGAAAGCGTTCGCGTGTTTCTGTTTAAGATCTAGCAAGTCCGTGATGGACGAATAGATCCGCTCCGCTTGCTTGTCCATCCGATCGATGTCCTTAAGGTGTATGTCGATCGTGCGCTGCTGGTCTCTAAATCGCTTTTTCACCTCGCTCTGTGCTCGATGCTGTCGTTGGTAAATTCCGCAGATCGCTTCTTGAAAGTCAAGCAGGACATCCTGCTGGTGATGTAGGACGGTGCGGATCATGTTGAGTTCGTCGCGGATGTCCTTGGCCTCGGCGAGAAGGTCAATCTCTTGTCCGATATCCAAGAGGTTGTCCACGAAAATGGGCTGTTCATCTTCGTCCTCCTGTAAGAACTGATCGTCGCCGTCACCATCAGTGGCATGCTTCTTTGACTGTGAGCCGCGAGAAAAACGACTCAGCTTGCGGTGGTTCTTGAGCCAGTCTGAGGCTTGCGCTGATGCCCTGTTGAATCGACTGAAGAGCAACGTCTCACGGTCTGTTGCAATACCAATCGAGGACTCAAACATGTCCAGGAATTGGTACTCCTCGTCGCCCATACGGTGACGGTCGAATACACCCGAACAACGATTAGTGATGATATTTGCTAAGTCATACACGGAACGAACTGGCTCTCTGGTCTTAGAGTTTACATCCTCGATAATACCGTCCAACACGTTTAGTGGGTCATTCTTTGGCTGTTCCCACCGCTGCGCAAAGCTGGTAACAATCAAGTTGGGCCCCATGATCCACATCCACAGCTGGTCCACCATGAAGATTTTTGGCTCCGTGCCATATCTCTCACTCCCCTGCCCTTTGGTCTGATATCGATACACTACCTGGTCCTGGTCTCGGGTCTGAGTATCGATGTTCGGGTAAAAGAATTGATCGAGCGTCCGTCGGACATGAAGTGAAGCCGTGGAAGACGCCAAGTGCGCACGAATGAGCATTTCGTCTCGCGTAGGAGACCGGAAGATTCCAGGTTGGAGATTTAGTGTTTCGGCTCGTTGTATTGCTTCTTGCATCTTAAGTCTCCTTTCGGCTGTTTCAAAATGGAGATATGGCATGAACACGCACACATTGCTGGTGGTAGAATGCCCGTTGTCTTTGCACAAAGATAGCGGATGCTGATATCTCTCGTCGCTCTTTGTTTCAGGCTTGGGTCGCAATTCACCCCTAGATTTACCCCGTTTGGTGGTGCTCTTCGCTTTCTTTCCCTGGGAACTATTTGTGGTATCATCAGATTCGCCCCGTTCGGGCTTGCCTCCCTGGGGCTTTTGCTTTTTCGTTTTCTGGTTTCCACCATTCACTGGGTTTTTGGGCGTCTCTTGGAGACGACCATTTATCACAATCTGAGGGACCTTGTGCTCGACCTTCTCCTCCGAGCTTTCTTCCTCGCGACGCTGTAGCGTACGATGCGTGCACTGAACCATCGGTCTCATAAAATGGGAGTGTGTCTTTCCCCCCCGATGTTGGTAATGGAAGGACTTCTCGAGGCCCTTAAAGCTTTCGATGTCGTGCGCGCCCTCCTCAATAAAGTTTTTAGTGAGCAAAGCCTCGACCCAAGCCATGTTGTTTGCGGGGAGATGAATCCATCTGAAGTCGGTAACTTTACTATCGGTAGGAACGGTAGTGAACGCTTGTTTGTGTGAGTTTTCCGGGTCTCGCCCATATAACAGGTTGAAAACAGACGTCTTCGTGACCCTGTTCTCATTGCGAAAGTTCCCAAAGTCGACAACCGTCGCATCGAAGCCTTCGCAAGCACCGCGTGCATCCGGTGAAAGTGCATCTATGTTTCTAAATGGCGCCAGAAGTAGCACGATGTCTCTGCGCTTGAACTGTGCTGCACGCAAAAATGGCGTACAGCCAAAGTTATCACGGATTCTCCGCTTCAAGTCCGGACGCGCCAGAAGACATTCCACGACCTCAGTGTGCCCTGCCTGCGCCGCCAGGTGCAGCGGTGTGACTCCATTCAAGAGCTGGCTATTAATCTTAGCCCCGGCATGCAAGAGAATGCGCACAAGATCAATGGCGCCCTTGTCGCAAGCATTATGCAGCGGAGTCCAACCACCATCGCTTCTAGAGTCGACATCCGCACCATGCCGGAGCAAAAGCTGCACGATATCATCCCGGTCGTGAGCTATAGCGATGTGGAGTGCACTCTTATTTCTGAACTCGATCGCGTTCACATCAGCAATCGGTCCATGTGGCCTCTTCAAAAGCATCTCCGCGAGCCGCAACTTGCCCGTCGCGCAGGCCCAGTGAAGCGGAGTCCGACCCAACTCATCCTGGCCGGCTTCACCATCGATCTGGCAGACAGTTTTCAACAGAATAGCGATCACGTCCTCGCCCCAGTTGCAATGCTTATCCGCCGCCAAATTATGCAACACGTTCCTTTTCCTGTTATCTTTCGCATTGACATTCGCGCCTCGAGCGATAAGAACCTGAAGCACATGCCAGTGATTTTTCCAAGCGGCGGTCATCAACGCCGTCCGACCATCCCTATCCGTAGTGTCTAATGGCGCACCATGATCCAATAGCAACTGCACGATTCGGACGTGATTGCGCTCGACGGCGCGCAGTAGCGGTGAGGCCCGATTACTCGCGGCAAGTGGCCTTTGCTGCTCATCCACATCCTTTATATCCGCACATAATAAGTTAAGCAGATACTGCGTCGCGGTAATACACCCGCGCTCGCAACTTCGCATAAGCCCTACTCGCAGAAAGCTGTCGCTATACTGGCCATTTTCGTGGGCCAATTCGATAATGTTTCTCAGCGCCTCGACATTGTCGTGCTCGACCGCTCGTAATAACCGCGGTTCCAGGCGGTCATGGCTATCACTAGCAATGCTGGATCGTGACCTTGACATAGTCGAGGCTTCGGGTTGGATTCCCGCTACCGCATCGTATTGGATTTTGTTGTAGTGTGTCCGACACTGTGAACGCACATCGGCGGAAAAAAAAAAAAAAGAAGAAGAGAAAAATTCCCCTCTCACAGCAGGAATCGTGCGTAACTTAATTAACGTAATTACCAAGCGAGAAATCGATACGAAGTCGATCAAATAAGCATTGGCCGGGACATCAAGGAGTTTATTTAGCTGCATGTCTTTCCACGAGTTAGACTGCCGCTATCGTGAGAGACGGCTGCCAAGATCTGAGCACTCCCATCATTTTTTGCCTTTTTGTTTGCTTTTGTTTTTGATTCTTATTTTTCAGCTTGTTGTATGCACACACAATGTGTTTGCTAGAGGCAAATCTAATGAGGGGGGCAAATGCGGGTCATCATCCTTTGCAGCTGTTGCTCATCCCATCCTCGACATCCACCACTTCGCACTAAACGAAATGGCGGGCTTAGCGTGGCTGACGAAAGATCCTGTTGGCGGCGTGACGACTTCCTGATCGACAAATCAACATACTTACCTTGTATTAAATGTTAAATGAGCAACAATAAAAAAGTAAAAACAAAAAGAAAAGTGGCTGAGGATAGTGTCGGAAAGGGGGAAGTGATCAACCAAACGAATAGGATCCATCTTGGTAGAGACACTGGAACGACCACGGAGGGGTTAGTGAGTAGTGATTCTGGGAACACCCGAAAGTCTCCAAGACTAGAAAATTGATATCAGTTTTCACGTTTGATATTCAAGCGAACCGATACTCCAAGCTGCGGGTGTGTTACCAAATCCCCAAGACATCAGGGGCTTTATTATATTACCAGTCCGACATGGACCATTATCTCTATCCGACTCATAGTAAATAACAACATCAAATCAGACCGTCCTTAGGTCAGTCAACAAGAGAACCGCAAGGAATTCGCCAAAAAGAAAAGAAGAAGAAAAGAAGCAGGAAATAGGAGGAAACGAAAGGAGGGTCTGTGTGTGAGACGAGAGAACGGTTGTAGGGATGAGATGTCAGAAAGTGAAGAGATATTCAAAACCATGGCAATCATGCCATCTGGTTCAATGCACGCTATGATCAAAAAATGAAGCACCCCTTATCTTTCAATTCCAGGCTTGGGATTCAGGTAGTTTCGCATTTACACCATCCCAGCCTTTTTGGTCCATGTAAATTTATGTGCGCCCATAATGGTCAATAACAGACGTTAAATACGAACATGTGAGATAAAGGAAAACACAATATTAAGAGTCAAGGGCGACGAGGAAAGGACGAGTGCTAAAACAGCATGCAGCTAATAATGCAAGGTATTGAAGAAGATCCACGTCCTTGATGTGAGAGGAAAGGAGATTTTGAGGGAGAAAAAGAAAATAAGAAAGAGCCCCAGTGTTCCGGCAATAAGAAAAAAGGCTCTAACTAAACATTATACACACTAGTTCATGGTCTTTACCTCTTCCCTTTCTGGTTAGGAACCTGTTTCAAGATATCATCAAAACTCATGTTGGGATTGAACCTGCTAATGGGTCGGGCAGGTGGATCCATCGGAGCAACGCCGGCCGGTAGTGGAAGCGCTTCGAGTCCTGGATAGATTGAGTGGCGATGTTCCGCTCGACTTCTCATGGCAGGAGAATTCGTCCGAGGAATGGCCGGGGGAGGCGTGAGGCCATTACCTCCAGGTGCTAGGAGCGGGGTGGGTTGCTGTTGTTGCTCGGCCGAAGAACCTGCAGACGATTGTTGGCCCTGGTAGGGAGAAGACAACGACGACTCGTTGTCGTAAGGATCTTCGACCGTCGGGGGCGCTAGAATGGCATCTTTCTCCGCCCACTGCTCCGCAACATGCCAGCAGTGACTGCGACGGTAAATGCCCTCCACGCCATTGATAACCACATCGGAGGGTAGACTGACAACACCAGCCCCGCCTGCAACACCAAACCAGCTGCGTGCTACCTTTCCGTCGTTCTGGATCCAAGGAGCGCCACCCCGAGGAGCGATACAGAGGAAATACTCTACGCCGTCCACGAACTTGACATCCTGCACATCTACCACGAGCAGTGGTAAAGACTGGATGACGCAGTACAAGAAGATCCATTGGCCACAGCGAAGATCGATGAGGTCGTTGATGGTCTTCCCATGGGCAGACCGCCGTTCAAATTGCATAAACGACTCGATGAAGGGTGTCGGCTTGAGGCTCTCGCGGGTGTAGGAACCCATTAGGACGGCATTGATATCGGCATCCTTGAGCTTCTTGGCTTTCTTCTTGGCCTCCTTCTTGGCATCCATAGGCTTACGCTGTAGTGGCTGTAGAGATGGAAACTGGGGAATATCGAAGGGGATGGGAGGTTGTACAGGCGGCGTGCTTCGATCGTACTCACTCAACACTTGCCGGAGCGCCCGGTTCGTCATTATATCGAGGTCATCGGTCTCTGACGCCGGTTCAGCACCTGTATCTAACGTTCGTGTAGTAAGAGATGTCCGATCGACCAGCATATCATAGAGGTTGGCGAAGTCATTATATAAATCCTTCACGACCTGGCGATTTAGACCGCTTTCTTCGAAATGGTTTTTCTTGGACCGTGCCTTGGGCGGCCACGAGCCATATTTCTGCCGGTAAAATTGCATTGTGTGTCGTCGCATCTCCATAAACGAGGCCTTCCACGCTTTAAAGCGGACTACCTTACTCTCGGCAGACGTGTTTGAGTTGGCAGCACCGGCAAAAGCTGAAGGAAAGTCGAATTCACTGAGCTTGCCGTATAGGACTCGAAGACGTGTGTCTAGATCAATGAAGCCTCTTTCTAGCCGTTTCTGCGTGGCAGCACTAATAAGACCGAATTTGGGGCTTCTCAGCTGCTTCAGCTCATCCAGTTTACCTACTCCATGTACGAAGCCTTCAAGATACAGCGGGAAGAAACGTAGACGTTCGCCCAAAACAATGGCTTCAATCGTCTTCTCTCGGCTTTTGCGGACATCTGCCAAGTGCAATTCATCACAGTAATTGCCAAAGCTCGTGGTTGCGGTTTCGCCGAAATTAGATCCGTCGAAGTTGGTGAATTCGAAGCGAGAGAGTAGTGTCGCGACATCCATGAAGATCGAGAAAAGGGAGGGTGATCGGGGCGTCGCAATTAAAGACTGTCCCAATAAGAAAGCAAAGAGGTTGCGGAACAGTAGCAGGGTTTCTGTGTCTTCTTGTGAAATGCGGCTGTTGAGGTTGGAAACATCACTATTCAAGGGGATGGGCAGATAGAGATGAAGTTCCTGAATATCGTCCTGCCCATCATCTTCCACGAAGGCCATCCTCCTACTACCGGTACTGTCATTATCGTTGTCTGGCAATTGGTCTTGAGGAGTTAGAGGCGGCGACACAGGATCTGTAATAGGGCTTACAGGGCTTGCCAGTGACAAGCTACGCGTTTGTTGTTCGATGGAGCCGGAGCTCCGGGGATCAGTCCCCCGGGCTAGAAAATTTAGGGATGGCGACTCGGCAAAGACGGTAGAATCGACTTTGAAAGAAGCAGGTCTGCCCGTGTTCTGGGGAAAGAGATAGACGTAGGTGTCGCCATTCTCGTTCCACAATTCAGCAATCTATTCAGCGCTGAGGTTAGTGGGCCCTGAGCCAATTTATCGAAAATCAAAATTCCCCTGAATTAATACGTACTTGTTCCCCCTTCGACAAGGGCTCCAGGTCGTATAGAATCTTCTGATCTAACCCAGCAATCCAAGCGCTGGGTGATTGGAGACTCGAAGGTGCCATTCTGTTATCCACTGAACTTGCTCGCGCACGTCCGGGGATCCAGCTCCGTCTCTTCGAAGGAGTTCCAGGGCGCGAATCGGGCCCAGTTCCGGGAACAAACAGTCCCGCGGAGCTAGAAGGCCTGCTTCCACTCATTATGCGACCTCTGCTCTGGGGTCTCGAGTCCGGTGAACCGGACGCACTTCCGGCTAGATCCTGATTCACTGCGAGAAGTGAGGGGGGTGGTGGTAGAGGGGCATCCAAGTCGAATTGATCATTGGGGCCGGGCGATATGGGCGTTCGGGCCTCTGAATAATCGACACTGGTGGGATTGGATGCTAAACGAGCCGATCGTGAGTTGCTTCGATGCCGTCCATCGTGAGGTTGGTGATCGGGAGAGGGTTTCGGGGCGCCGGGTGACCCAGGTGACGACGGAATCGATGTATCTTTACTGGATCCCAAGGAGAAAAGCGACGATATGCGCTTGGCCGACTTCACCGGAGCTGACAGCATCTTCGCGGCTGCTGTTGGGTGAGAAAATGAAAAAAGGGCGGCGGTCAGTCCAAAGAATAATTCAACGGCTGAGCTCGAAAATCCGGCGACGCGGAATGGCGGAACACAATCAAGGAAAAAGATGCGCGACAGTCATGAACCGGTGAGGTATGATGGAATGCTAAGGACCAACCATGCGAGAAACCCTCTGGTCGTGTCAAGCAAAGGGATTTCCAGCGGGGAACCAGTCAGGTGGTGAATGTTCCCCCCGTTGGTTGAAGAGAGGGAATGGATCGGCAGGAGGGATGAGGGAAAGGTCAAGATGGACGACGAGACGGGAACAAGGTAAGCGGAAGGGGTTTGCGGATTATGACTGCTGATGGGATGAGAAGGGGATAGGGAGGGGGACCTCTGAGACTCTTGACAAAACAATCCCAAGAGGTTCGTTCCTCTTGGAGAAATATAATGGTGGTTATTTATTATTATGTGATTTTGTTATGAAATGGGTTTGGGATACGGATTTTAGGTGTATTTTTAACCATGGGTGGAGCCACGGTAGGTGTATGTAAGAAGTGGGAAAAGTAAAAAAAATCGATGGTGTAGAGGGGGGGAAAAGGGAAAAAGAAAAAGTATGATCACTTTCAAAGCTAAAAAAGAACCATGGAATATAAGTTAATAAGGTAGAAGATTTAAACACGTTTAAACACAAAAAAAAGAAAAAAAAAGAAAAACTAATAGTAATAAGCCTATGTTTTGTGTCTTGCTTCGTTTACCATAGAATAATCATCCCTCCCTTTTCGTTTGATTCTTCTCATAACTTCTTATATGGTACTCTGTAGTATAGATTACTTTACTTTCTGTACGTTTGTATATCATGAGAAAATTCACTGTTACCGTTACTATTAATATCCTTTTTTTTTTTTTGAGATGCTTGTTCAACAACGCTGTGGTGAATTTTTAATGAGCGGGTCTTCCTTTTTTTTTCTTTTTCTTCTACTACCCATTCCAAAGCCATTCCAAAGCCATTCCAGAGCCATTTCTTACGGAGTACTACGGAGTAAAGCTCCTGTATCACTCTTGTCCTCCACAGGTCGACACCAGACCGATTGAAGGAAGTGGGCTGGGGGAACCTCGGGAGAGGCTGTGTTTTTCTGGTTCAGGAGGCTCTAAGACCACACACTGCTACTCTTATGGCATCATCCGTGTTGGTTTGGATCTTTTTAGATAATAATACTTTACAAGGCAGAATCATTACGATGGTGAATTCTAATGAATTGAAGGAAGGAATCCCCCCCAGTCAGAATTTTTTGTTTTTACTTTTTTTCATTTGCCTTTTCCTTTGCCTCATTAATATTACCCAAGGCATCACCAGGCATCACTTTTTATACAGCCTCAACCGGAATAGCCGAGCATACCTCTAAGTGGGCTAGCTGGTAACATAACCCCTATCAACACGCTTCTCTCGGAGCCCTTCGGAGTCTCTCATCCAGATCCAGAATCTTGGGTCTGTTGCCTATAGGTCAGTCAATAGTGACAGTAAATAGATTAAATGTTCCCAACCCAGTTCAGATATTGTTGTTTCGAGAATCACACAGAAACATAGTCTATCTTATATTTATTACCTCCTTATAGGCATTAAGTAGTCACTATGCACACTTTTTGAGCACTTCTAGTACTATAATGATTATATTAATATGGTACCCGTACAGAGATGGGTGTTATTGCTGACGCTGACAGGTGGATATGTTTTAGATCCAGGGGTATTGACTGAGCATAACTTTTTTTTGACTTTTTGACTTTTTTGCCCCCCGAAAGGTGTTTGGCATGTCTTCTTGACCGGAAGGAATTCCAACCACAACCACCGATTACCCTTCCGTGCTCCGATCAGATGACTAATGCATTGACGGCTTCAGCTGCCCAGTCATTTCTCGAAACTAAAACGTTTGACTTGCTGTTCACTTCCCTCAAATCTGGGGAAAGGGACGTGAATTATCTGGGAAGACTTTGATCGAAAACCGTGGTGGGTAGGGAACTGGAGGCGTACGCTAAGAATAGCAAAATGGACCTATGGTACTCCGTACTATACATACGTATGAAGGTATACGTACTTGGTTACCTAGGTATCCTTCCATGGCCCATAATTAATGAGCACACCATTCTGTACATTGGTAGCCGATTGGATAATGGGGCTTTGACGTGTCATTTCGTCAATGTTACGCATCAGGAAGCATATGCCCTTACTAGAGTCGCAATGTAAATGACAAGTCTTTCTTGTATTTCCATCTCTACTTCTACCTGCCTCGTACTCAGGTACTCAGTAGCCAGTACAATACCTCTGGTCAGTCAAGACGCTGCCGAGTAAATACCAATACATAAAGATACTCTCAAGGTACAATGACCCATCTGGACCCGGTTCTGCCGTGTCCAGTAAACATATAGGGAAGCAGAGGCTTTTCATCACCGCCTTCCAATACCATCCCACGCTGTCTTGGCAACCGTACACTGCAAGTCGCTTGCCAACTCTTGCATTCGTGCGATCCACTGTACATGTACAGATCGGTATCCGAGTCGCTCTGGAGTCTGTACAGACAACTTCTATAACTCTATAGAGTGTACAACATGTTAATAGTAAAAGCATTGGGATACGACAGCACAACCGAATTTCGGCTTCGACAAAGAGAATACTAGGCAGTGTCACGAACTGACGTGGTCGCAAGTCATGACATAATATATTTATTGAATGTGGAGGCTCTGATTGACTACAACGATTGCACAAACAACTACCACTGGTTTCTCCATGATCTTCAAGGATAGGTTACGACGAGCTTATGTTGCTAGTTATCCACCTCCACTGCCTCCAGATAATTAGGGACAATGGATTCTCCAGAAGAGATCAATCTCTTCAGTGGCTGGCCCAACCCCGCCTTGCTGCCCATAAATGCCTTAGCTGAGGCCTGCGCCACAGTCATGGCCTCCCCGGCCGTCCGAGTTCCGGCCTTACGATATGGTCCTGATATAGGCTACCAACCATTGAGGGAGCATCTTGCCCAATGGTTGACATCTTTCTACCAGCCACGCGATCCTATCTCGGCTGAGCGTATATGCATCACGGGTGGTGCCAGCCAAAATCTGGCTTGCATATTGCAAGTCTTTACAGATCCCGCTTACACCAGGAATGTCTGGATGATAGCACCCACCTATTTCCTAGCATGTCGAATCATGGACGATGCAGGATTCGCTGGTCATTTGAGAGCGATCCCTCACAACGAGTCAGGTCTGGATTTCGCGTTCTTCCGTCAAGAGTTGGCCAAGGCTGAGGAGAAGGCTCGAGCTGAACAGAATTTTGAACCGGTATGATAGTATCCTTGGGGAACTACTTATGGCTTCTGTTAGCGTCCAGTATCGTTTTCGATGTCCCACTAAGATGATGAACAATGATATCAATACGTTTTTTCGAGGGATGGGGCTAACCTATATAGAAATACAAACCAACAAGACCATGGGCCAAGATCTACAAGCATATTATTTACGCCACGCCCACTTTTTCCAACCCGACGACGTTGACAATAACTTTATCGGATCGAGAGAGGTTGGTCCAGCTTGCGCGGGAGTTTGATGCCTTAATTGTCACGGATGACGTCTATGACCTTCTTCAATGGTCACCAGATCCAGAGAAACCTCTAACGCAGCCTGATAAGGCTCGAGTCCCCCGCGTCGTGGATGTGGATCGCTACTTAGATGGCGGCCCTAAAGATGAGTGGGGCAACGTGGTAAGTAATGGAAGCTTCAGCAAGCTAATAGGACCTGGTGTAAGAACTGGATGGGCAGAGAGTACGGAGAAAGTTGCTTATGGCCTGTCGCAAACGTATGTGTTGAGTATACCTGTTTAACGATGGGATTACCAAGGGTGAAGTGCACAATTAACGATTCATGGTAACAGAGGATCCTCACGGTCAGGCGGCACACCGTCACAGTTTTCAGCGGCTATCATTGATCAGCTATTCCCCACGGGGCTTATCCAGAGCCATGTGGACCAGTTCTTGCGACCGAAATATGCAGAGCGGTACTATCGCTTGATGTCTGCCATTCAAGAGCATCTCCTGCCTCTTGGCGTAACGCTTGCATCTGCGTCGCCGGAGATTGTGGGAGGATACTTTATCTGGATATACCTGCCCCCACCATTACGTGCGAGTGATCTTGCAACCGTAGCGCTTCAGGAGTATAAGGTGAAGGTCAGTGACGGTAATCTGTTCCGTGTCCAAGGAGACCCAGACACCAGCAGGAATGATTTTGACCGAAACATACGCCTCTGTTTCGCCTGGGAGCATGAAGACAGGTTGGCCGAAGGAGTGCGTCGGCTTGCATGTGCTATACGCAATGGACTAGAATAAGCTCTTTTGTGAGAAGACCACAAAGTACTGTGCGGTCAAGATTCCTGTGATTTTATGGTTGCAATAACCAAGGATGGTTGGCGGATCGATCCGCTCCGGCCCTTGGGCAAAACCCTGTGTATTCGGTGTGATTGCATAGCGATCATCGATGCCAAGAAAACCAACCGTGCCAATTAGAAAGTAAGGGTATATTGGTTAGGGGGAACCCCAGGTGCCTGGCGTCAAGTGACCCATACAATGTGATGCATTATAACTACAGGGTGACACTGCGGCGTGCAGCAACACAAACGAGTCAGCGACGCGGGTGACATGGTGCAGGTGCAGCTGTATTTACGATGTCGCGCTCCAAGTAAGTACAGTTGTATTTCTAGATGTGCATAGTATAAGTAGAAGTAAGTAGAAGAAGAAGGGTGACTAAACGGGTGACGAATCATGTCACATAGCTGTGATGAGTACTGCAGAGAGTCATGCTGGTGCTCTCATTCTTCGGATGTATGTGTATAGGGCTCTACCGCATTCTTGAGTCCAACAATTTTCTTGGAAGTCCTTCATATTTATGGTCTTAGACCAAGTTAGGGGGAAGAGGGTTCAATTTCGGTTGGACGGGCATATATGAGTAATAAACTTCAATAAATCCAATCTTGCGCCCGTATCGAGAGCTCTGTTGAGATAATTGGGCGGAAATTTGCGCATGTAGATTTCATAGTGTGTTTGGTGGAATCCTTTGGCATCGCGGGAAGGCCATTAAAGCTTGGCTTTGCGGGTAAATTATAAATAGTACTTTGTATCGACGCTCTATCCGGATACCGCATCAAACCCCCTGGATAACTGAGTGGGTCATGTATGTTTCTGCCCACACACGTCTTTTCTGCCTATAGTCTACTGCTCCTGCATGCACAGTCGGTGTGTCTTTGCGCAAATTGCAAATTACAAAGAACCACATAAAAATCCGCATGGACTCCCCATAATGGATACTACAGTGGCTACTAGCATTCAAGTTCGTGTGGGCGCTGAGTACCTACTGGCGTCTCCGGCTAGAAAGGTTCAACGCCCTCAGGAAGTGTCAGAGCCAAACATTGTTGCCCAGACATGTTGCTCCGTTGACAATCATGACCCGAGGAATGCACATACATACTCAATTGGGCATTGCCGTAAACAACCTGTAGGAAGCACGCATAACATAACGGCAATATGGATACTGTCTCGTCCAATCAACGAATGTTTGAATGGAGCGCCTGCTCTAACCCATACCAGTCCCTGCGAATCCTTTCAAAATGCCCAGATGGAGGATTCCAGAGAGAAACAACCAGGCGGTCCCGTTGCTTGGCCGGCGAATGGACAGCCATTTTGAGCCTTATCATTCTCAGGGCTCACTTACCCCACTGTCCCTGAGAGGGGCAGATGTGACCCAAACCATGAAAAGAAAAAGCAAAACAAAAAAAAAAAAAGAATTATGAGCTGCGTACTAAGCCGACATATTCAACAAGAATCTAGCCACGAAGACTATGTTGATCAAGGCCTTGGCTTAACACTATAATCATTAGTATATAGTCTGTTCGATGTTCAGATTAGGGTGTCCCAGACTCTCTCTCTCTCCTTCTTCTCATCCTCCTAGCCTCTTGCCCTCCCCCATTTGGCTTGATTTTCAAGGCTATTTTGTGTTTTGAGCACATTGTGACAGGTTCATTCCTTACAGCGCTGTAGAGAATTAATTCCCACCAGAGATTTTCGGATCTTCATACACTCGTTCCCTCAGGTGCTCTGGCGGTGCCCACTTGGTAAGTCTCTCATGGTGTTCCTTTTAATCTATTATCCGCGTGTCGCTTGTGACCCCGACTTCGGCCAGTAGGTTTGGCATTCGAATCATGCATCGCTAATGGGCAAGTAGTCCACCATCAATCGTTTCATCCCCTGACCCATCGTCACCCAATTGTTTCAAGCGTCGGTCGGTACGTGGTGATCACTGCAAGTCATTGGTCGCTGCGGGTGGATCTTCAGCCGGAGCATATTGTTCATTGGTTGCAGAGTGCCGACGGGACCTCGATCATCAAACCCGGAAAAGGTTATTTCACAACAATACCAGATTGCAACGGTATTTCTCGTATCATTGCCTGCACCAGAGTGTTCTTCGAGGTCTGGCCATCGCAATAAGTAACAGGCGTGATCCATCGTTCCCTCTGGCATTCTTCTGGAGGTAGTGAATCATTCTTTTGGACTCCGGAAGTTTCCTAGTTCTCTCCCTCCATTGTCAGTCTTTGGTCGTTCTTTTGTGATCCCTCGTTCCTTTGTCGTCCATTTCTTTTTATAGTCCTGTAAACAAGTTTAATCTTGTTGCGGACAAATATCGATCTTTCATTATTCGAGACTACTCAAGTGATCCTCACTCATTTACTTAACGTTATATACCTCCTGAGAGTGTCGTGTGACGGAAGTTCATCACGCTGCTTTCCCTCAACCTGTGCGTGGAGATCAGCTGATTGGTATAGCTTCACTACCGGTTACTGAAGTACTGCTCGACCATTGATTAATATTGCGTTAATTCCGCTGTTTCATTGAGGTTCCTGGCTGGCTCAGTGATCTCATATTCATCTTGAGAATGAACTCTCTAAACAAAGTTATCATGTTGTTCGTGGCGCACATTTTCCTCCTTTTAGGGCTACCCGCGGGCCTCGTGAATGCTGTTCCTCTGGGACAGGATGTGGATATTACAACGCATCTGACAGCGAGAGCGGCGTCGCAGTTTTGGGTTGGAGATATCAAGCGTCAGGGCGCCGTGGCTTTTGGCAGCAGCCCTGATTATCAAGTTTATAGAAATGTGCAGGACTTCGGTGCAAAAGGTATGGCGGACCCGGTATGCATGGGGCTGATTCAATGCTAATAACGAACAGGTGATGGTTACACAGATGATACTGAGGCGATCAACAAGGCAATCTCGTCTGGAAACCGCTGTGGTCTAGGGTGCGACTCATCGACCGTCACGCCCGCGCTGGTGTACTTCCCTCCCGGTACTTATGTGGTCTCCAAGCCTATTGTTCAGTACTACTATACTCAGATTGTTGGAGATGCTGTGACTCTTCCAGTGATCAAAGCGGCTGCCGGTTTCACTGGTATGGCAGTCATTGATGCGGATCCCTACACCAATGACGGCTCCAACTGGTATACCAACCAGAACAACTTTTTCCGGGCAATTCGCAACCTTGTCATCGATTTGACCGCCATGTCCCAGGGATCGGGAACCGGTATCCACTGGCAGGTCGGCCAGGCTACCAGTTTGCAAAATATCCGCTTCGAGATGATCAAGGGCGGAGGTGATGCGAACAAGCAACAGGGTATTTTCATGGACAATGGCTCTGGTGGTTTCATGTCCGATCTCACTTTCAACGGTGGTAATTACGGCATGTTCGTTGGAAACCAGCAGTTCACCACCCGCAACTTGGTTTTCAATGACTGCAACACAGCCGTGTTCATGAACTGGAACTGGGCGTGGACCTTCAAGTCTATCTCCATCAGCAACTGCCAGGTCGGTATTAACATGGCGAACTCTCCCCAGAACCAGACTGTCGGCTCTGTTCTGCTTCTAGACAGTCAGCTCACCAACACACCTACCGGTGTCATCACCGCTTTCACCGAAGACAGCATCCCCGTTGGTGGAGGTGCTTTGATTCTCGAGAACGTCGATTTCAGCGGCTCCAAGGTTGCAGTTGCGGGCGTTAGTGGCAACACCATTCTGGCAGGCGGCTCAGTCGTTTCCAATTGGGCTCAGGGCAACAGTTACACTCCTTCCAGTACGAAGCAGAAGCGTGCTTCGCCAGTGCAGGTGGTCACCGAAACAGTTATTGAGACGGTGCTTGTCTGCGGTCCTGACGAGACGGAGCCAGAGTCCACTGCCACAGCGCCTGCTCCTTCAGATTCAACAGGATCCCATCAACAGTCAGGCGCCCAATCCACTGGGACCAGCCCCGCCGGGGCAAAGACGAACGTCCCCGTTGCCGCTTCAACTCCTGTTCAACCATCGGCTCCAGGACAGTCAAACCCCCAGCCTTCCCCTCCATCAGAGACACAAGCTCCCAAAGGCTCAAAGACGTCTGGATCACTCATCCCCGGCCCATGGGCTTCAACTGCGAAGTCTTCGTCTTCCGCGGCGCGTCCTTCAAGCTCCTCTTCGGCCGCTCATGGGAGCAACAACCACTGCTCACCCAAGGCAGTTACCAAGACCCGCCTTCAAACTGTTCTTCCCACACACGCCAAGCCTGCTTCCCTGACCACTGGTGGAAAGGTCTACGAGCGCTCCAAGCCCCTCTATGCCAGCTACGCCGCCTCATCGTTCGTCAGCGTCAAATCAGCCGGCGCCAAGGGAGACGGCTCAACCGACGACACCGCAGCCATCCAAAAGGTGCTCGACAGCGCAACAGAGGACCAGATCGTCTACTTCGACCACGGCTCATACATCATCACCGACACAATCAAGGTCCCTAAGAACATCAAGATCACCGGTGAAGTCTGGCCCGTGCTGATGGCTCATGGCACGAAGTTCGCCGACGAAAAGAACCCCATCCCCATGCTCCAAGTAGGCCAAGTAGGGGACACGGGCTCCGTGGAAATCACCGACCTCGCCCTGCAAACCAAGGGCCCCGCACCCGGCGCAATCCTCATGCAATGGAACGTCGCCGAAGCCTCCCAAGGCTCAGCCGCGATGTGGGACGTCCACTTCCGCATCGGCGGATCCGCAGGCACCGAGCTGCAAAGCGACAAGTGCGCAAAGACGCCCAAGCAAACCACGACGCCGAATGCCGAGTGCGTCGGGTCCTTCATGCTCCTGCACATCACTGAGAAGGCCACCGCCTACATCGAGAACTCCTGGTTCTGGACCGCAGACCACGAGCTCGACCTGGCCGACCACAGCCAGATCAACGTCTACAACGGCCGCGGCGTCTACGTCGAGAGCCAAGGGCCCGTCTGGCTCTACGGTACCGCCTCCGAGCACAACCAGCTCTACAACTACCAGGTCACCAACGCCAAGAACGTCTATATGGGCCTCATCCAGACCGAAACCCCGTACTACCAAGCCAACCCCAACGCCCTGACCCCCTTCACCCCCCAGACCAAGTGGAACGATCCGGACTTCTCGTACTGCAAGACCGACGGCTGCCGCAAGGCATGGGGTCTCCGTGTAATGAACACGTCCGACATGTACGTCTACGGCGCAGGTCTGTACAGCTTCTTCGAGAACTACGACCAGAACTGCCTGGCCACGGAATCATGCCAGGAAAACATGGTTGAAGTCGATTGCTCGGACGTTCGTATCTACGGCTTGAGCACCAAGGCCAGCACCAACATGATCACTTCATCCAGTGGCAAGGGTCTTGTCCCGCAGGATGAGAACAGGAGCAACTTCTGCTCTACCATTGCGCTTTTCGAGCAATCATGATCTAGCTAGACGAGTTGTTCTTTTCGTTCTATGTCTTTTTTTATTTTTTTTTCTTCTCGTTGCCTCTTGGTTATGGATTCCTTTTTGCTTTTCTATCCTGCCGAATGTGAAGTAGATATTAGATGTGGCCCTTTTTCATATACGTACTCGGTTGCTTTAGACGATTAGACTGGGTTATGTAATGTACGAGTCACGACTTCGACAGAAGGATGGGAGGGGAACCAGGGAGGTGCTTTTCTTTTATTTACTATATATGTGGATACCACTTTTGTTAATTCATTAGACTTTTGGGGTTTACATTATATCCAGTAATTCATCCCTGAAGGAGAATCACACATTAATCACTTCGTTGCAAACAATATCACCCTGCGAACCACATTCCTCCAATGATATCTAGCCTTTGGACAAGAATCATAAAGAAAAATCTACAGCTCCTTCTTAAGGAAATGTTCCGGCTTATGCGTCGTCTCATAATCTACATGGACATAAGCTCTTTCCACATCAGGCAAAGACTCAAGCTTCATCTGCAATTCCTCAGCGACGTCGTGAGTCGCGCGGAGAGAATCATTAGGATCCATAACGATGTCGACCTCGACGAGCAAACGGGGTCCAGAGGTATACGCGCGGACGGTATCGATGGCCGTTATAAAGGGGGAGTGGGTCATTGCTGTTTACAGTTAGTGCATGCATCTTTGATCCATTTACTTGACAGTAGAAGGAAGTAATTTTACTTCCAAGCGGCAGGGACAGGACAGACGAAGTGCAGGGGAGAGGGGTTAAGAGAAAGAAAAAACATACAGATATATGTAATCAACTGCTGCATCTTAGTATCAGCCGTAACACCAATTAGCAGCTGGAACTCATGATAGGCAGTATGCAGCCAAAGCACACTAATAAGGACGGACAGAATAATAGCGCCCATAGGATCAATCCACCAACGAAGTTTACTACCACCAACGGACGTCAAGATACCGAACCCGTTAATGAAAAGATCATTGCGATGATCCTCCCACAGGATTCGAATCTGGGAGACCTGGTTCCGCAACGCAAAGCAGTAAATGAAGAGCGCGAACTTCGTGCAGAAGGCCACGACAACAGCGACAACGGAGGGAAGATGGAAGTCGCCCGTCTCACTCTTAGAACCCTCCGCCAGCTCCCGGATGGAGAAAGCGACCAGGATAAACGAGACGGTCGTCATGAGGAAACAGAAGCAGATATTTCCGGCAGTTTCGATACGGGCTTTGCCGGCTGGGAACTTGCGGGGATCGACGCGGTTGACGGCCTTGTTGCAGAGGAGTAGAGTCAGGTTGGACATGGGGTCGAAGACGGCGTCGGCCATTGTGGTGAAGAGGGAGAGCGAGCTGGAGGCGATCGCACCGTAGAGCTGAAGGATAGATAGGACAATATTTGCGGCGAAGCTGCCGTAGACGGCGATCTTGTATTTGAGTTGGTTGTTGATGCTGATTTCGCGGGCGTCGCGGACATGCTCTTCGACGGGTTTGAGCATGCGCTCGATGTTCTCATTTTGGGAGAGGTAGAAGCCTTGGAGCTGTTTGGAGGAGACGGCATTGTTCAATGTGCTCTTGGGGTCCTTGGTGGCTCGGATGAGGCCGGTTGGGGTGCAGCTATCGCGCTTCCGGGCAGTGTTTGCTCGGGGTTGTATTTGCCGGATTTCCTCGTCGGTCTTGAGTTTTGATGCGAGCTGAAAGGGATCGTTCTCCCATGTGTAACGTGGTGGTGGTTGGCCCTCTTCATCGCTGGTGCTACCCGTGCGGTGCTGGGGCACCTGCGGTTCTAGGGCGGTGGTCGTTGCTTCATTGTAAGACAGAGTGGATGTCGCTCGCTCACGGGGAATATGAGTGTGAGGGAGTTGGGGGGTGTTGAAAGGAGAAGGGTGGTGGGAGATGCTCTGGCGGAGGTGAGATTCCTCCATTGCGATTGATGAATATGCTCAGTCTGCAATCGAGTTGGACAGAACGGAGAGAGGGGGAAAAGAAATGCAACCCATCACGCAGGGGTTCAGGGCCGACAACAAGTCCAGTGACTGTGGCTTAGCTTTTTTACGGCGGGCCACCCGGGAGTCCAGAGTGGAAAATCCGGGGCTTGGCTTTTTGCTGATTCATGCTTATCAGATCTGATAACTAACCTTGGAGAGTCAAGCGACATAGGAAAATATATTCTCCTTCCAAAATCACCTGGCAAATAATGCACGCTAACAGCTTTGAAAATGGACGATATTGAAACAAATAAAGAAAAGTGCCAAGATCATGCAATCTATGCAAACACTCCTCCGAAATCAACTTCGCTAGTCATAGAGTTACGATCTTGAAAGTCAAGGATACTCCTATGTAGCGGATTACTTTTACAAATTGTCAGGTCTAGAATACATCAAAAGACTACCTGGGGGGTTGTACCATCGGGGCAAAACCTACCGAGGAAGCCGAGATCAACGCAATCAAGCTTCTTCTGAAACAATAGATCACTTATTCCCTGCACAATTTACTACGTGTATGCTTTGCTGGCCAAACAGCTCTAATTCAAAATTACAGGGGTAGGCAAGTCTCCAAGCAGTGAATCTATCCCATCATATATCCACTCGCAGGTGGGCCCAAGTGCCTCTTCACTTGCAGAAGTGCTGGTGGAGCTGTGGGAGACTTTCGTTTCATTACTTGTTTCATGAAAATCCTTCAACTACTTTGCAGTGAATTATGTGTGTAGACTTTTCATATGGGTAGAAAATCGGGAACATGGGTGTCCTAGTTCAGACGCTATATCCAAATTTACTAGAGTTAAGAAACTCTTATTTCTTCCGTTAACTTCGAATTCTCTACTACTTCACCTCGATAGATTGGGTTGCCTAACACACGGCTGATTTTAATTTGTAGGCCAGTGCCACAAACTCTAAGCTATAATTATATGGATGTATAATACAGTGAAGAAAGGGAAGATAAAAGAAGGGAAAAAGACACCAGGCATGCCTACAGAATCTTAATCAGCGATGTATCGAGTAGCTTGATGCACGGCTGCCGTGGTCAAGGGTTTTAACAGTTGGACGTGAAACAGATAATTCCAGCAAGGCCTCTGCCATTACGGTCAGGCTCTAGTATAAAAAATCTATAATGCCGGCAATGTAAATTCTATTCGCTTGCTAGGAAATGTATATCTATTCAGCAACCAACAGACCCACTGATCAGACCCCTTTAAGCATTGTACTTGACAAGGGCCTGCAGAAGACCGGCGATCCAGTTAAGCTTCTCCTCGGCGGTGCCGTCGGTGGGGATGGTCACAGTGGAGGCAGAAGCGCTGGCGGCAGAGCTAGCGGCAGCAGCGATGGTGGTAGCAGGCTTAGCGCTGGTGGCGAAGCCGCTGGGGGCAGCGACGTTGTTGCCGGTCTTGGGGGTGGAGGTAACAGTGACGCCAGTGGAGGTGGAGGAGGCGGTGGAAGCAGCAGTGGAAGCAGCGGTAGAGGCAGCGGAAGAAACGGGGGAGGAAGAGCCAGAGCCAGAGCCGCTCATGGTGAAATCAACGCAAGACTCATAGGTCTGGTCAATCGACTCGGCATACCAGTACCACTGAAGAACACAGGCACCAGCCTCAGAGCACTTGGAACCAAGGTCAGTAGGGAGGGTGACGCTGAACTTCTCGTCAGTCTCCTTAACGCCGGTCTCGGTGGAAGCATAGACGTCCCAAGACTTGAGGGCTTCACCGATGACGGTGTTGGAGGCGGTATCGACGACGGAAACGTTGGCGACACCAGTGTGGGGAGCACGGATGTCCACAGTGAAGTCAACGGACTGGCCAGGGGTGTAGGTTTGGAGGTTATCCTTGTTGTCGGCGAACTTGTAACCCTTGCAGAGCCAGATTTCACACTTGGCGGCGTCATAGTCGCTCTGGCTGCTGGCAACCTGCAATTCACC
This sequence comes from Aspergillus leporis, assembly GCA_009176345.1. Classification (NCBI taxonomy): domain Eukaryota; kingdom Fungi; phylum Ascomycota; class Eurotiomycetes; order Eurotiales; family Aspergillaceae; genus Aspergillus; species Aspergillus leporis. The sequence continues at coordinate 41,508 of ML732149.1, read as the reverse complement.
CTGGATGTTGCCGTAGTTGTCAGAGCCTTGGTTGTTGTAGACCTGCTGGCCACAAGCCTCCTGCATGGCGGTACCAGGCATACGGGGCTTAGGAGAGGTAACGAAACCGTGACCGTGGGCCATGGAGGCAAGGCCAGCGAGGGCAAGGATGGTTCCGGTCTGCTTCATTTTGATGGTTGGGTAATCGGTTGATTCGAGTAAGATCGAGAAAAGAAGTTTTGTCAGAGAATGGATCGGTATACCAGTATACCTAATCAAATGAAAGTATAAAGCGAAAGAATGGGACGGTCACAGACCAGAAAGTACAAGAGAGTGTGTAAAGAAAAAGGAACAGAATAAACCTGCGTGTTTAGAGAATGAGCAGGAAGAGCGAGTCGAGCGTTCTCTTCCCATCTATATATGCGATCGGTCCATCATTTTTGGCCAGCAGGGCCGCTCCATCGGAGTAATCATGAAACAGCTCTAGACACTCCAAAGGGGACGGCTATCTCCCGAAGCCCTTAGGGAACAATCTCCCCGAGACTCTCCACCGAAGGACGGCGGTAGACCGGTGTTGGACCAGGCAATTGTCGGAAGGTCTTGGCAAGAAATCAATAGTCAGTGGAAGCAGGTGGAACTTGCATTCGGTGGGCTCATTAAAATTGACAAGATATAAAGCGCCCATTAGTTTCACGTTAATTGATTTGAAACATAACGGTGGCCGGTGGATATGCTTAGACCAGCTCCTGATGCTTGGCGCCCTGTTTAGGTTTCAGCTTCATTAACCCGGCGGCTCCGTCAATGCAGCCACGGAATTTCTTCGACGATTAGTATTCGTCTGCGTTCTTTGGATGCGATGTGATTGATCGAGTCTGGATCCTTGGGCAGAGACTTATAGCAATAGTCCAGCTTTAGCATCCTCATCTATATTCACCCGTACCTGCGCCCCACTTTCCCGAGTCAGTCCTTGAGTCTCCATATTCATAAAGAAATTCAAAGGTCTTCGGAGTCCCTATCTGAAATAGGGCAGGAAGCCTCACATGAGCAGGAGCACTAGCATCCACTACCTTACTAGTAGGAGCTGATTCGTCCGTGACTATCCTGGTTTGCGCCGAGAGTTCGTTATGCGATCTGTGCGATGCATGGTTGAGAGAACTCCTGCGGAGTAACCCGCCGCAATCAAAACAAGCATCGGAGAGTCCTCGGCGGAGCATAATTTCACGCTCCATTCAGGAGATGATTTTTCTGTTCTTAAGTGTTAGTATGCCATAGTGCTTTCTCATAGTGCATTGTTGGCATTTCTTCCTCAACGGCACATACCTGTAAACTTGCAATTGCCCGCAACAGCCCTCGGGTCCATATTATAGGTAGTGGAGAAGAAGGGGAATAAAAACTGTCATCAGAAAAATAGGTATATATCTCATCTAAACATGCCACATTATGTAACGCAGTCAAACCAAAACACAATATTCAGGTAGAATCGTTCCGCAAAAGAGGTATCAGATCAGTCGCAAAAATTAAATAACTACATTCAGGCATTCAGGAACAGCGTTTAGTCGTGGCATCCAAAAGCATAAAGGGGGGAAGCAAGAAGGAAACAAGAAATTGAAAAAAAAAGGAAGACAAGATGCGCAAAACACCGCAACCCATTATGGGTGTTGGATAGGTCGCTGGTACGGCTCATTCCACGATTCATTTGCTGTTCCATCGTACCGCCGATTCTCTGATGGGCCGCCAGCAGTCGTACTAAAGCTATCAGCGAACGGGTTCTGCACCTGGAAATCCTCCGATCGGTACTCCGATCGGCCTGCACCGTTGCTCGCAGAGGGCGGGATCCTGGCGGCACTACTCGACGTTGCCGGTGGCATTGCTGGTGGCACGAAGGAACTCTGGGTATCCCGCGGCGGCATTGGCGGAGGAATAGCACTAACAGCGACTGAGGCCGTGGTTCCGGATGACGAGGGCGACTGGCTCCCTGATTGCCCCAACGCTCTGCGCGCGTGGAGGATAGCATGCTGATGCTTGGATAGAGACGTGGACAGCTCGTCATTGGCTTCAATCAATGTCAGGAGGGTGTCCTCGTCGGGTGGAGGGTTTGTCGAGTGAATGTAGTGTTGGAGGGCGCGCGATGCCGACCGACATCGGTCAGAAAACTCCTTAATAAGCTCATTCTCCTGGACCTCTGCGGAAGGTGTCGACTGAACAAACTGCATAAGCAGTTTCGCCGACGTTTTGGCTTCAGTGATACGAGCCGCTAATTCGTCCGGGGGCGGCAGGGTTGCAGTTTGACGTGTACCGAAGTAATCCGGACGGGGTTGCTGTTGTTGGGGCGAACGCTGAGGCGAACGCTGCGACCTCCAAGTACTCTAAAACGCGACGGTTAGCTCTATCGCATCATGCTGCATACTGCCAGCACGTTGGGTACATACGCCACTATTAGTTCTCCTGAGCTTGGTCTTTTCCCTTATCCACATTTGCAAAAGTGTCGTCAAGTCCTCGTCCCATGCACGCTGCATCTCCAAAGCATCTAAAGTCTGTCGAAGGAAACCTTGTACGTTCGGGTCCTTCCCCTGGCGTAGGAGATCCTTCACAGTCGCGACAAATTTGGCATCGATGTTCCGTGTAAAAGTATGGCCCGGGTTATCGACGAGAATGCGGATCAACATAATCGCGTTGTACTGTATGTTGGCAGGTGTAGAGGCTGGATCGGACAACAATTTGCGAATGCGATGCGCTGCTTCCCGGGCGGCATTGGGACTAGACTCTGCGCTTTCGACGATAGCAGGCAGATGGATGTATTCATTTCCATGCTTTTCAAATCCCTTTAGCATTTGTACAGGTTGATATAATGCAAATGAACGCGAGAAGATGGCAGCTCTCAAAGAAGTACGTACCGCATCAGTTGGACTTCCCTCGGCTTCGCAAAAGGCTGTCTAGAATATCAATAACAAATCAGCCCAACCTTCCGGAAAGCACGCGTCGGGGGGGGGGGGGGGGGGGGGGGGGGGGGGGGGGGGGGGGGGGGGGGGGGGGCAGGGATTTAGAAACGGACCACTTCTCTCAAAATAATACTCTCAGGGGAGTCATCAGGGTAGGACGACGAGCCCTCCGGGGTTGGACCTGTTCTCATGAGCCACCGATTGGATGATTCGGAAGAGAGTGACAACATACCGGAACGCTTGTTGAAGGAACTAAGGATTCGCTTCATGTTTATGGGAAAAATGCAAGCACAAACAAGCCAGGGTTAAAAAGGATGTGATGATACAAAAGCAGAGAAAGAGAAATAGGACCCGCGGCGACTACAACAGAGATGAGAGGGAAATTAAGAAAACAGAAACCCTTGCGCGAGGGTTGTTTGGTGAGGCACCGATAGATAAAACAGGAGCGGTTTTGACCTTTTGCTAGGCTAGTGTAGGCTTAGTGTGTTAGTAGTTTAAGAGTGAAGGCAGACACCCTGGAATTGCCTGAAGGTTACCTACTGTGTCACCTTCTTTAAGGAGTTGAAGTGATCTCAAGTGGCAAGGCCGTTGAACTCGGCGACACGCAAGCATGTGTTTGTGCACTTTGGGACGACACCAACAATGGTTAGAAGGGAGTGATACGGAGTGATGCCTGGAAGGACGATCTCCGCTGATGCGTCACACAACAAACGTGCACCTACATACGTATGCATATCGACTTTAAAGATATTACACCAGTCGTCTTCCTCGTCACTACATCCATATCAGATCAGATCCATTCATCCCCTAATGCCGTTCAGCTTGGCAACGGATGTTGGCATCTTGAAAATCACGTGGCTCGAGCTCGGAACACTCTGATAGGAAACCATAGTATGATTGATTGACTATTATCTAAAGCAGAGGTCATGAGCTCTTGAGTATTTGAGCTAACAAAGGTCTATAGAACTTATCATAGGTTTTTGGAAACGGGCCGATACAACGAGGTGGTTTGCAAACGTATCTAGAGGGTCTGTGGCTGGCAAGATGATGCATCGCCACTCTTGGCTTCAAACCAGGCATCACTCGAAATATATATACTTTCCGTCCAACAGGCCAGTAACAGCTGATTGGGAGTCTACTCTGTGGAGCATATTCCACAAGAGGAACAAATGCTCTAACGCTACCACCTGAGGTTCCTACCACGACCGGAGGCTCCTCCATAGGCTACAGCATTCATCATTACAACCCGACATGCGTATTTACCATCAAATCATGAAGAGGTACGGATGTATGCATAGCATTTATTAGTACAAGCAAGAATCATCGGCATCTTTCCCCAAACTTCATTAAATTTGAATTCCGTATCCCATTCGTGAAACAACGCTCAACACCTGAAGTATGAGAATAAAATGTCTGATTCAGCCTGTACCTAGCCAAGCATACCTTAGGGTTGCCGCAAAGCTAGGTGAACTGCTGAAACAAATGATCCTTTTCCGGGGATCACATAGTGACCATAAGGAAACCGGGATATGATCAACGCTTAGGAAATATTCATGACAAGGGAAGAACTGACGCCCTTAGATTTCGAAGGATTGTTTAGTTTGTAAAAATTTCTTTTGTATTCCTTCCGTGACAAGGTATTTGTTCCGTACAACAGAAAACTCCGGCTTTCCCATTCATTTTCCGACTACTTCATTCCCCGACACCCAAAAACCGCTTATGCCTGGATGGCACGACGGATCTGAGCACCACGCTGGCGAGAGGAGAGGTGAGCATCCTTGACGACAGGGGCCTTCTGGACGGTCTCCTCAGCCTCAGTGAGGATGAGCTCGATGTGGCAAGGGTTGGTCATGTAGGGGTTGATCTAAGCCTGAAGTTAGCGAAAGATACCAACGAAAAGAAGAGTGGTGAACATACACGACCGTGAGCACGGTAGGTACGTCTACGGCCCTTAGGAGCCTGGTTAACCTGGATGTGCTTGACAACAAGGTTGCCAGTGTCGAGACCCTTGGTGTCGGCGTTGGCCTCAGCGTTCTTCAGGAGGTCGATGAGGAACTTGGCGGACTTCTCGGGCCAGCGAGCCTTGCTGACACCGAACTGCTTGCCTGTAAAGCTCTGTCAGCGAACATTCTGAGCACATCTCGCCACTCAAAATGTCATGGTCCAGCATTTCCCCAACGTCACATCTACTCGCATCATAATAATAGCCATAATATCCTCTCTTTCACTCCCGACCCAGTAAAAATAATCCATTCCCTCCCGCAGCCCCAGCCAGACCATATGATACTTCATTTTAAAGAAATTTAGCACTCACCCTGAGCGCAACGACCAGTGCTGCCGGCGAACCTCCGGAAAGGGACAGCCTCGACCTTGTTGGTGACGTTGTCAAGGAAAGTAAGAGCACGCTGCAGCTTCATGCCGTTGATGGCCTGAGCGGTCTCACGGGTGTTCTTGAAGCTGACACGCAGGTAAGAGCCCCGGGCGCGGGCGCTCTTAGTGGCCGGAATCTCCTGAGCAGCGTAACGGACCTGAAAGACGAAAAGAAACCCAGCATCAGCAAAACCATACTCCTTTATTATCTCGAAAACGCAATTGACGGTGGCAGTGGTGGTTGTGGTGATGGCAGGATCGAAACATCGGGATAGAGGCCACAGAGCCTAATCTTGGGATTGACAGGATCGAACATGTTCGGTGCAAGCATAATCTTCCACTGGGTATTTTCTCCATTCTTTCTTTCCCTCCCGATCAATCGAATCCCAAAACTTCAAATATAGCACTCACCATCTTGATGTGGTTGCCGAGCGGGGTGGTCCTCGATGTCGGGTGAGAAGTTTTGTCGCTTTTCTTTCGTCGGCTGCCGCTGGAACTTCGAGATCGCAAGTCTCGTTGTGGTGCGCTTTTTCGCTCTTGGCATTTTTGCTAGGGTTAACCCTTTAGCGAGCCCAATGCGGACTAGTTCCAGGGTGAATGGCACACCGCCCGGCAGTACCACATCAGTCCCTACAAGGGTGCCAAGTCTCGACCGCCTGTACTCCGTCGTACTTAGTTGTTTAACACAAGTTGGTGAGTGCATACGGAGTACTGTTGACAATGAATGTACCAATTCAGGCAGTGCAATATCCAAATTATTATTTATTCTATGAAATTCATCTAGTTTCTTTCACACTTTAGGTCTACTTCACTTTCACCACACATTCTTCTGTTCTGGCACTAGCGTGATCAATTTTCCCTTCTCCACCGCCGAGCGCAAGTTGTTCAGCACCAATAACTCCATATCCTTCTGTGTCTCATAGGTCATGGTTCCAATGTGTGGCAACAACATCACCCGGGGGTTATTTACCAAGCCAGACTCTACAACCGGCTCATTCTCATAGACATCCAAACCAGCCGACAAGACCTAGCCAACATCAGACTACTACCCTCATAATCACAAGGCGACAAGAGACATATAGCTTACCTTTCCGGATTCCAAAGCAGCAACCAGCGCCTTCTCATCGATCAGCGCACCACGAGCCGTGTTAACAATGACAATTCCATCCTTCATCTTCTGGAACTCCTTCTCGCCGATAATATGACGGGTAGAGGCATTAAGAGCGAGGTTCAGACTCAGGACGTCTGAGCTAGCCAGTAATTCATCAAACGACACATATTTAGCATCTCCCTCGAGTTCTGGCGACAGTTGGGACCGGTTGTGGTATTGGATCTTCATTCCGAAGGCCTTTGCGCGATTGGCCATTTCCTGGACAAGTCAGCCATGATCTGATGTAAAGACCTTTCGCATCGTTCCCTTACCCTGCCAATTCCTCCCATACCGAGAATTCCCAGCACCTTCCCTTGGGGATCACGGCCCAATGTAGCCTCCCCTTGCCATTGACCTGTGACTGCTGTCAGCTACTTCAGGTGTTCTATATTGTTAAAGTGAACTAGCATGGAATATACTAACCCGCCCGGAGAGCAGCCAATGGCACGTAGGCCTGTCGCAAGGCGCCGATCATCAAAAAGATGCCCACATCAGCTGTAGCGTGGTTGACAGCAACAGGAGTGCTAGACACAGCGATTCCTACAGTAATTGTTAACTCTCTCCTCCATTGCTGAATCAGAAAGAATAATACCTTTATCCGTGCAGCCCTTAACATCAATATTATCATATCCAGCACCATTGTGACAAATATACTTCAATGTCTGAGGCAGAACTGAGAGTAACTCTGCATTAAAGGGACCCGTATGCTACGCAACTTAGTATGCGCTTGCAACTACAACGGGGATCAATCAGTGTACCTTGGTGGATGCATTGGACCGATAAATAACCACGACATCGTCATATTGGCCGTCCTTGCAATTGCGGATGAAGTCCTCCCTGGTGCCAGTGGGGAATTCCTGGATAACATCGACTTAATTAGATATATTCCGTAAAAACCTCACCACGATATCATCATACCTTGAGCGTCAGAATGGATGACAGCTCTTCCCATTCCTTGCGGGCGTGGGTGATTTCGCCGATCAGCAGTGCGGAAGGCATGATGTCAGAGTTGGAGGGACGTGGGGTTTGTTTTGCTTGAGCAGTTGAAGTATATAGAAGGAAAGGTGTATACAAATGAGAGAAAGGAAGGAAGAGGAGGAAGGATTAGAAGCAAACAGGAAGTTGACCGACGATAAAAGACCAATTACTGATCTTTTAAGACTATTCAGTCATAGTTAATACTTATCACTCTTTCTTGGTTGAGTGACCCCCAATTCCGGTTGGCGTGGGGTGTTAATAATTCAGGATGTTATTACATATCGGTACGAATGTTTGTACTGAAGTATAGCAACCTCCATAACTTCTTAAAATATATTTTATAACAACATGCTTGAGCATTCGAGGAAAATGTCACATCTTTCTTCTTTTACGTTCAATAAGTTATATCACCTCCTACACATTCAAAATTCGGTTCCGTCCAGCTCATTCTGCGTTTTTCTTTGACCTAGAAAATTACCGATGATCGTACCGTATCTCATAATTGCTCATCGGCTATTTACAATCCAGTTCAATAACCGACGCGGAGGAGCTCCGTTGAACCCCACGCTCGAGCGGAGAGTTCAATGGCCGACAAGAAGTCATGCAGTCCATATAATAGCATCGCAATAATGGCGAGCTCTCGCCCAACCTTTCCCCCAATTTCGAATACCCCAGAACACGCACAAAAATGGCCACCGTCAGCGATACCAGTGCCTGCCAGGCACTCGTCCTACACGGCGCAAAGGACCTCCGACTAGTAAGATCACCATTTACAACAAACGAACTATATATATAGAAAAATGGCAAAGAACTAACAAAAATCCCACCAGGAATCCAAACCCGTCACAGCCCCCACGGGTTCAGAAGTCCAAGTCGCCATCCGCGCCACCGGCCTCTGCGGCTCAGACCTCCACTACTACAACCACGGCCGCAACGGCGACTTTGTCGTGCGCGAGCCCATGTGCCTAGGCCATGAATCCTCAGGCATCATAACCGCCCTTGGCCCAGAAGTCACCAACCTCCGCGTCGGCGACCGAGTCGCCCTAGAAGTCGGGCTCCCCTGCCGCAAATGCACCCTGTGCCGTCAAGGCCGCTACAACATCTGCCCGGAGATGAAGTTCCGCAGCAGCGCCAAAATCTTCCCCCACCTCGACGGCACCCTCATGGAACTCACCAACCACCCAGCAGACATGTGCCACAAGCTCCCGGAGGCCGTGTCCTACGCCGGAGGAGCGCTAGTCGAGCCCTTAGCCGTCTGTCTGCACGCCATCAGACGCTCGCGCCCGCCTTCCAAGGAAGACGTGCAACTGGCCGAGTCACTCGGCGACCAGTCCGCGGCTTTGATCTTTGGCGCTGGCGCCATCGGCTTGCTGCTTGCTGGTGCGCTGGCGACGGCGGAGAACTTCTCGAACATTGTCGTGGCGGATATTGACTCGGCGCGATTGGCGATCGCTGAGTCGCTGGGTCTCGGCCTGAAGACGGCTCTTATTCCAAAGGCGGACCCCGCTAACCCGCCTCCAGCTAAGGATGCGCCGCATGCTGAGCAGACCGCTTATGCTTTGCAGAATGCCCAGCGTGTTGCTGCTACCTTGAAGGAATCTGTCGGGTTGACCTCGGGTTTTACCCGGATCTATGACTGCACGGGTGTGCCGGCCTGCGTGCAGGCGGGTATCTATGCTGCGGCCCCGGGCTCGGTTCTAGTGCAGATTGGCATGGGTAACCCCATTCAGACGCTTCCTGTGGGCGCGGCGGCTCTACGGGAGGTCGATATTATTGGGGTGTTCCGGTATGATGGGCATGCTTACCCTGCTGCTATCGCGCTGGTGGCGAGCGGCAAGTTTAACCGTGTCGAGGGGCTGGTTGTTACGCATCGGTTGCCATTAGAGGAGGGTGAGAGGGCGTTTTCGTTGGCTGGAAAGGGGGTTGATGAGACTGGACGGCCGGTTGTGAAGGTTGTTATTGAGAGTTAGGATTCTTTTTCGACTTTTGCTATTTCGTTTTGAGTAATACCCGAGATTTGGCGCGAGCCCGATATGAGTCTATGGGGAGAGCATCCTTATGAATACCATGAAGATACGGTGTACAGTAGATGAAATTTATTCATAAAAATAAAGGAGTGGGTTGCAGGGGGGTGAGTGCATCCGCATCCTGGTGATGTTAGGCAATTATCAACAGATAATATAGTTACATGACTTGGCATATATGGGGTATAAATTCTGTTCTAGAACTCCATATAAACAAGAGCAGTCGTTGCCATCTCGTAACGCGACATAAAGAGAGTATATATACTATTTTAACCCTCCCCCAAGCAACAGACTCTGACCAGTCATGTAACCAGTCGTCACAAGCATAGTTACCACGTTCGCAACTTCCTCTGGAAGACCCAATCGACCCAGGGGAATACCAGCTGCAACCTCGGGGATTGCTTCGGCATTAGGAATCATACCGGTCTCGCCGATCATGGCGGGCGCGACGTCGTTGACGCTGATGTTGTGCTCAGCTAGTCGAGTGGATAGATTCTTCATCATACCCGTCATACCGGCTTTGGAGGCGGCGTAGTCTGCATGCAAGTTAGTGGATGTATGTAAACATGCTTAGAAGACAAGCGATTACGTACGGCATCCATTAATCCCACCTCCCTGGCCGGCAATCGAGGACATGAACACTATCCGACCCCATCGCTGACTCTTCATATGGTCCACCACGCCCTTGACGAGTATGAATGAAGCTCGCAGGTTCACATTGATAGTATAATCGAACTCTTCGAGAGGGATATCCCAGATCTGTGGAATTCGTTTGCCGTAACCGGCGTTGGAGACTAGAATGTCCGGCCGACTGCCGTGTTGTCCGTCGATCTCCTCGAACATGCGCTGGATTTCTTCTGCAGAAGCAACATCTACCTTGTGAACTGAGATCCTGAGACTGTAGCCTGAGTGCTTGGATTTCAATTCTTCAGCGAGAGACGATGTTGAAGACAAATTGGTGGAATATGTTAAGGCAAGATGGACGCCTTTCGCAGCCAGTTGTCGGGCACAAGCTGCCCCAATCCTGGACAACAATGTGTCACACCAGTAAAGACCCATGACAAAGTAGACGAGAACACTTACCCTCCAGAGGCTCCAGTAATGAGTGCCAGTCGGTCACGGATATCATTTTGTTGCTCCATTGGTGTAAAGATGATCAGCTCTGTGTCTCGTACGTTTCGGGGACGCACGCTACAAATACAACACATAAAAAGGCATGAACTGGAGGAGCTCCTTCGCCCTCGGCATAAGATTCAAGCGGGTCGGAAGAAACCCCGAGTGAGGAGTGGGTTCATCATGATCGGCTTCTGGTCAATAACCCCACTTCCGGGACCAGGAACGTGGGGGAACAAACAGCTTGTTTGGAACAATGACAATACACCGCCCTCTTTAGGTAGTGAAAAAATGACAGAAGGATGATGATTTTTCAGCCCCTGTTGCAAATATGCAGCCATAACTCATATACCTTAAAACAGAAGATTGGTCATGTCCCCAGGCCAATTCTGCTGCCAGCTCTGCGAACGATCCTGCCCTGTTTGGTATGGATCTGGGGTCTGGAACGAATCGAGTGCTAGTGTGTTCGTTCCTGGTAATTGGTCTCCGGAGACATAGTCCCCAACTGCTTCAAGGTCCAGCCAAGAGAAGTCGTTCGCTGGGCTGAACTGCATATAATTATTTTGTTCGGGCAAGCGATGGGCGATGGCGCTGCTCGGCACTTGAAAATCACTGCTTTGCTGAGTTCCTGCCGGTGAGGAAATTGTTGCTTCCTTAGACCGCCACAAGAGTTCCAGAAGTCGAGAATAACGAGAGCCAATGTCATCCGGTCCTGCACTTGCTCGCTTCAGGACTTCGGTTGTTCGAGTAACAAGGTCGCGCACTTTGGTTTCCTCGGCATTTGGCATGACACCAAATGATCGAGCCTATAGTTCGGATAAGCTTCTGAGCTAGACGTATTTGATGGGAGTATAGCTACCGCACCTTATATAGGAAAACAGCCGCATAGATGCCGTACAGATAGAACCTAAGGGGCATAAAGTGTAGATGCTTTTCTGGGTGTACCAGGTCAACAAGGATTGTCAAGTAAGCCTTAGCGGCGTCCACGGATTCATAGATAAACCTGGCATCCTGCATGCATGCCACATTATTGAAGGTTGATCTCAGATGTTCTCTCTGCGACTGATCATCATTCTTTAACTTTGACACCAATGACTGTGAGATTGCTGCCTGGAAGGCAAAAGCATTGGTGTACAGCCTGAGGTACTCGTATGACAGTTGTAAAGTTGCCTGTATGGGTGGTGAACCTGCAACATGTCAGTTACGATCGATCTGTATCTGGTGTAGGACAAAATTGTACTTACAGTGTAATGAGCCCCAGAGTGACTTCCAACGCAAAATCGCGAGTCGAAAGTCATCCACGTATTTTACATAGTCGCCCATGAGCATCATCTGATTACTCGTCCGCATGCCAGAGTAGAGCACATCATGAACGTTGTTGTAAAGTTGGGTCAAATCCAGTGTCGCTTGAAAGATCCTCGCGTAATCTTCATCTCCATCCTTGATAGGTTGCAAAGAAGGAAAATCTTGACTGACAAGGCCGGTCATGGGGCCAGGCCCTCGGGACCAAAAAGCCCGTCCGATGCGCACAGATATCAACCGATCTGAAATGTAGCAGCAAGTCCATGCTAAACGCCTGCGGGCCTCTGTCTCCGTATCTCCTGAGGAATCACCTCTAAATGATGTTCGATCCAAGCCGAGGAAATAACCTGACCGTAAGGCTAGGCCAACATGCATCCACGCCGCTCGATCTTCCTCTCCTCTCCCTACACGCTCGATACGGGGACGAAGACCCTGTGGTTCCCACTCAGCAAGTAGAAGAAGGGCCTCCACGGCCTCCACGTCACAGTCAGCACCAGCAGCTATCCCTGAAATTAACTCGTGCATGTACTTGGAGCAGTACTCATGAATTTCCGGCCGTTCGACTAGATCCTTCGATGCGATTGTAAGTACTGCGGTAAGAAGATGTTTCTCATCCATAGCGAAAGAGTCTAGCGCACTGCGTTCAAAGTATTTTCGAGGCACCAAAGGGAGATACGGGTGGAAATGCTCGGCATAACGAACCACCAGTTGCCATACTGTGCCCGGGTCTAAGGAGCGTGATTGCACAAGCCTATACGTCTTGATGCCGTTGTTCGGTTGGAAGTCGTTTGCAGTACCATTTTGTAGAGCACCATATGAGAAGGCATTGCGGTTCGTGCGCAGAGAATCGACGTTCGTCTCAGGGCTGGGACCTCCCTCACCTCTTTTGGCAATGCCAGTAAGACACTGCCAAGCATCAGATGGGTTCCGCGGTACAGAGCCAATAGACGCTGAATCTTCATCATCCACTGAAGCCGTTGGGGCATTAGGAGGTACAAAGACAACCGGAGCAGGGTATGAGTTGTTTGTGGCCAGGCGGGTATCTGAAGCGGTTGGGCTGGCCGACTCTGCGACAGACTTCCTCCGGGCTGATAAATTGATATTCGGAGTGAAGTTCTTCATTTTATTCTTGCGGATACGTCGACCTCCACGGTTTGAGCTGCCCAAAATACATTCGCGACCATCTCGGAGACACCGCTGGCACGGGGGTACTCCAGGACTGCCGCTACTATCTCTGTAGTTATCCATTAGTTCATAAGACCTTGAAACAAAATTGCGGCTGACAAATATTGCAAGATACAAGTACTATCGCAACTTTTTAGTAGCTTGACTTACAAATCACACTTTGACTTTCGCTGTCTGCAATGTAAACAGGCTCTCGACACGCGCTTCATCAAATGATCCGAACGAGATGTTGACCTCGTCGCCGGTGTACTTTCCAGCTGCGAGGGATGTTCCTCTTCCATAGCTTTTTCTTTTCACGGGAGAAAGAAGGGTACGGAGAAGAAAATGCCCGACACTAACTTTAGAGGTAACACGTCAGACGCAGCATTTTCAACGACGCAATGATGGAAGCAGGTTTTGCAACGCGTCACAACTCGTAAAAACAGCCTGAGGTAACTCTCAATGAGGGAAACTGAGAAATCAATTGAGACAGGTGGAGGTTGAAGTTTGACTGTAGGCTAATAATTAGGAAGAGCTCCGCCGTTTCCTGAAGATCGAGCATATACCTTTGGGGGTTATCGTGAAGTTGCTCGTGGTTTCCCCACACGGAAAAGTCCTAAGGATTGGAGATGCGTGCTATGCAGCATGTATGAATGCACTTTCATGCCTGGCCTTGTATTCCAAATTGTCGAGTCAACGGCCTAGGTTGATGGGGAGGGTGGACATGTATGGCTGACAACTGGGATTTGGTGACCCACGTACGGCTGGTGTTTCTATTACTCCCGTCACATACATACTATACTGTACTCATGTAATTATCATTTGTGTTAACCATCTAGGTAGCAATGCCCCTGGTGAGCTCTACTGAAGACTAACCTTAGAACGGCTGAAGAAATTAAACTGGAGACGATCATTGATCTTTCTCTTTTCTAAATTCTTCTTTGCATAGTCAAACTAAACCTGCTATCCCCAATTCGGCAATATATTGTACCCACTGACCTACGGTTAATGTGAAGTTATAGACGGAATGAACAGCTAAGTTAGTACCTAGTATTGGTTGAATGATACTATACGACATGGAATACAATTGATGCTGTGGTGCTATTGGTAGTTATATGCTGGGCTGTTCAATATCAGATCCCAACAAAAGCACTGTTGCTTCCATGACAATGCTATGGTTACATCGCACCTTGTTCTAGAGCGCAGAACGAGTTGGAACTTACAGCAAAAGCTCTGACCTGTGTTAACAAAATTAGCTTCCAGAAACTTAGTGACTAGTGCTCAAGGAGCATCCCAAACACTCGGTAGCACAGAACCCCCTTGACGGATGGTGAAGCTGTTCATCCCTTCCAGATATAAGTTAGGATGTAACAAATAATTTCATTACGGTAATCATACAGGGCACGTGTCTCTCAGATACTTGGCGAGAATGGTTCAATTACCGACTGCGGGGAATCGGCCTCTGATCATGGACCGGCAATAGGAATGTCCGTTTTTGGTAATGACTTTGCTACCCCGCACGTGGGGGACATTTATTATGATGGAAGAGGCCATCCAAATGGCAATAACAGATTTAAAAGAGCTTTCTCTGCTATTCTCTGGTGATCAAATTGGGTTCAAGGCACCTGTCAAAGTTGGAAAAAAGGGCTGAAGGCTGGTAATCATCTTGAATTTTTTTTAATTATCCGATTGAACATCACATCAGTTACAATGTCGGCAACAGTCAGCCAGCTTTTTTCGCTGAGTGGAAAGACCGCTATTGTTACAGGAGGCACAAGAGGTATTGGCCAAGCAATGGCTTTTGCGCTTGCAGAAGCCGGTGCTGACATTGTGCTGATTCAGGTATGTCCCTCCATGGCGATGTCACGCCATGTGGCAGGCGACTCTTGAAACATTTAGCTCCGTCGAAGACAGGCTGATGAGTGGTGGACAGAGGGACGAATCCAACACCTCAACTCGGGATGAAATCATCAACCGCATTGGTCGAAAAGCTTGGATTCACGTAGCAGAGTTATCCAATCGGGAGGCAATCAAAGGGGTTATTCCAGCAATCACTAGCCAAGGTTTGAAGCCGGAGATCCTGCTGAATTGTGCCGGCATCCAAAGGAGACATCCAAGCGAAAAATTCCCAGACGAAGACTGGGACGAGGTGAGCTTGCCCCTTTTCTCCACCGTTTGCTCTCGGATCAGATGTTCTTCGCTCCCTCTTACCGGACGTAGGGGCTAATTGCGGTTGCTGGTTACTTTAGGTCATCCAAGTGAATCTGACCTCAGTCTTTACACTATGCCGTGAATTTGGCGCCTATCTGCTGGCACGGGATGCGTCTGAGTTCCCGTCTGGTCGTCGCGGATCCATTATCAATGTTGCTTCGCTCCTCTCGTTCCAGGGTGGCATCACCGTACCTGCGTACGCAGCCTCCAAGGGGGGTATTTCCCAATTGACCAAGGCACTTTCCAATGAGTGGGTCGCCAAGGGCATTAACGTGAACGCCATTGCTCCCGGGTACATTGCCACGGATATGAATGTCGCATTGATCAATGACTCGAATCGCAATGCGGGTATAATGGCTCGGATTCCGGCTGGCAGATGGGGCAACCCCGAAGATTTTAAGGGTGTGATTGTGTTTTTGGCAAGCCAGGCAAGCAGCTATGTCTCCGGAGAGATTATCTGTGTCGACGGAGGCTGGATGGGACGGTAAACGAGAAGATGTAACCGAGCTTTCAGGATGGAGTATAAGGGTTCACATGTACATATTTTCGGAACCCAGGCTCCGAGTTTTCTTCTTTTATTTATGACCAATAGTCAAGCGTAACAGTGTTCGAGCTAATCTAGAGTTATACCACTCCATCGTTCCTACACAGCCTATTAGTTACGATTGATACCAGTGAGCTTCCAATGTCAACCTCTCATGTTAGTTTGTCATGCCATGTTTTTAGCCATGTTCGGAATATATTAACTGCCATAAGCTGGGCTCAGTCTAATATCTACCGTTAGGTTCAGGCCCGAGCGCCTAGAAGCCCAGAAGAATTACTGAATTCATTTTGTCTCTCAGAGTGGGTTAGCCTTATAAGACTTTTAGCAATCGAAATACTAGTCACAAATCCTCGGGAAGGGGCCTTCAATTTCAACGGTGCTCTTGGTCTTTTTTGTACTTGGCGAGATGACCGTTTATTAATCAGGCATGAATCAAGAATAGTTATCGCGTAAGTGGGAAAGCCCACCGTGTGGAAGGGGAACAAAACCTGGACAATAATAGGACATAATAACACAGCTCAATATCGAAAATAGATTAACAGCCTGCGCTAGTCTTGGAACCCGTGACCGCCATGCGACTTATTCCCACATCGCCCACTCACAAAGACTGGACTGGACAGAAGTCGATTGCAACTATTGTTTCATTCTGATGCATCCACACGAGTAATGCGGTTGCTTCTTCATGATACCCTGTTCGCCATTCCTGCACGCTAATTTTTCCCTAAATGTATTAGCGTGTCGCTGCTGACTACCATGCGGATTTCGGCCAATATGGAGCGAGAGTGTTCAATCAGCTCGCAAATGTGAAACGCACAAAATGCGCCCTCGCGGGCATTTCAAGGCAACTAGATTCGAACAGCTCCACTTCCAATGGAGTGGCGAGATTCTTGGTTCATAATAGCTGAAAAGCTACGCAAAATAGTGGCTGGTCTCGGCGGCTATATGTTGTTGGTCAGATCCTATCAGCAAGGGTCCGTGGGCCATGCAGAGGCCCGACTTCTCGACGGTGAATGGACCGGTAGCCCAGTCGAAACACCGATCTCATCTCAAGGAACCCCCTGGCCGAAATAAGACCGGCCTTGACGCTCTATCTCCTTAGCGCTCACGCCGCTCAGGAACCCATCCCAAGACCACGCCACTTTCGATTGCTAAAAAAATTCATAGGGTCAGTCATTGGCCCTTATCTACCGACCAGCAAAATGCAAGCTCAGATCCGCAATGGTCTTTCCTTTTTGCCTTTTAAGGTAGAGATATTCTTACCTGCTCCGCGGATCCTGATGTCAGGAAACTTTCTTTATCCGGTTCTACATTCCAAACCTCTTCTTTTCGTTCTTCCCTTCTGTATCTTCATTCAGTGACCTCTTCAGCTGGCTCTGATCGCTGCATTTCAATACACTCTCTTGTCGCCTGTTGATAATGCACTCTTTCGCTTTTTAAAATTGCTGGCAAGTTGGTCAGGGGTTTTCTCTCCTTTATTGTCTCCACCAACTCTTCACAGTGCCGATATTTGGTCCGTTCGTAGCAAAAGAGCTTTAGTCAATAGACACCCACTTGGTTCTTTCTCTCTTTTTCTCTATTACTATATTATCCGCTCTTTCTTTGTTGTTTTGGCGCTGTGCGTCTATTAACCCCCTTGCTGGATTCCTCGGATAAGACCATGCATGTAGGAGGATGCACGTAAGTAAATCTCAGAGGCTGGATTGCCGCTGGTATGAACTGACAGTGTCTTAGATTTGAATTCACTGGAGAATCTAAATCATCGTGTTTGCTATTTACATCTGCACTATTGGTATCAATAGTCGCTCTCCGACACAATCACCCTGAAAGGACTGTTTCTTTGAATCGACACAATTCTATTGTTGTTGGGACAATCACTGAAAGCGACAGCCCGGGGACACCCGCAAATACTCATTATCATTAGAATATTGTTACATTCAAGTGCCTGTCATTGTTCATATTCAGGCCAATTGGAAGATAATCGTCGGTATTTACAACCTCACTGAGCGGCTACCACATTCCACTCGTTCCCCCGCCATTCGACATTCTTTACACCGTCATAAACCGTACGAAGGATCGACAAGATCAGCCTTCCGCAAGCCTTTACCCACAACCCCCCACAACCCCTGGATCACTCGCGGTTCATCTGAACTTATAATAGTCTTCCGACTTCAACGACCACGCCTTACTCGGCGTCAAAAGGGAGCCCTCGACTTTCAATGGATGACCTTCATCGGCGCATCATCCCACGAGGAGGCTTTGGGACTAATTCCACATACGTCTACGAATACTCACGAGGACTAGGTGGTGTCAACGTTCCTCG
The DNA here is from genome assembly GCA_009176345.1 of Aspergillus leporis. Taxonomy (NCBI): domain Eukaryota; kingdom Fungi; phylum Ascomycota; class Eurotiomycetes; order Eurotiales; family Aspergillaceae; genus Aspergillus; species Aspergillus leporis. The sequence continues at coordinate 23,414 of ML732149.1, read as the reverse complement.
AGATGTCATCATCACACGCGTTATTGTCGTTTCCGTCATCGCTATGGCTTTTGCCGTCTTTTGCGGCCGAATTGCCCAAATAAGCCATGCTTATCTCCGCCACATAACCTCTTTAACAGCTAGCAAAAGACAACAGACCTTCTGGAGTGTGGAGGAGTCTGCCCTATGGACTAATATGAAGAAACATTTGTTGTATGCGCCTCTCGGCAGGAAAAGGCACAATCGGGAATTGCAGCTTTCCTCTGCTCTCAATGTGGGCACCTTGCCATCCAGATTCCAGACCATTTTGATCCTATTGTATGTTGCAAGTCAAGTCGCTTATTGCACTATACTGGATTACGGCGTGAATGAGACAAAAGCCCTTGTTGCTGAGCTGCGAGGAAGATCAGGAACGTTAGCTGTCTTGAACATGGTCCCGCTTTTTCTCATTGCCGGCCGTAACAATCCACTGATCTCAATTCTGCACATCAGTTTCGACACCTACAATTGTCTTCACCGATGGTTAGGCCGTATCGTTGTGATCGAAAGTGTGGTTCACACAATAGCCTGGGCGGTCAATGCAAGCACTGAAGTTAGTACTTCAGACATGCTCAAGCGCCTGATCGATACGCCTTTCTTCACTTGGGGCTTGGTTGGGACTTTGGCAATAATCTTCCTCTCCCTACATTCTCCTTCACCGATTCGGCATGCTTTCTATGAAACTTTCTTGCACCTCCACCAGCTCGCTGCCCTGCTGGCTTTTGTCGGCGTATGGATACACCTGGATCTGGATGGACTGCCCCAAAAACCTTGGGCCATAGCAATTATCGCTATCTGGGGTTTCGATCGCTTCGCTAGATTTTCTCGAATCTTATACCTCAACATTTCTCCCAGGAAAGGGGCTACCAGACTTGTTGTCCAAGCTCTCCCTGGTGAGGCCTGCAAAGTGACGTTCCATTTGCCCAAGCATGTTCATATCAACCCCGGAAGCCATGTGTATACTTACATTCCAAGTGTCTCCTTGTGGATGTCACATCCGTTCTCAGTTGCTTGGGTCGACCCCTGCAGCTCCGTGACGGCTTCAGTAGGGTCTGAGCAATCCTCTCAGAGCCCATTATCCACCACCAGCATGAGTCCATCACTCCTTGAGAAACAAACCGGTTTTGACCTGGATGAATATATGCAAGAAAAACAGAAACCGACTTCTGTTTCTCTCATCATAGGTGCTCAGCAAGGTATGACAAGAAAGTTATACAACAAAGCGCTCATCGCGCCCGGACAAACACTGCAAATCTCAGGATACATCGAAGGGCCGTACAGATCTCACATTTCCAACATGGGCAGCTATGGTACCGCCGTACTCTTCTCCGCCGGCGCTGGCATAACCCACCATATGCTGTTCGTCCGTGACCTAATCATCCGCGCGTCCGAGGGCCGCGTAGCCACGCAACAAGTCTACCTAGTCTGGTCTGTCCGTACTACGGATCATCTCGCTTGGGTGCAAGAGTGGATGGACCAGATCCTCCGTCTCCCGGGTCGCCGCGACATTCTCACCATCAAGCTCTTCGTCTCCAAACCAAAGAGCAGCCGCGAGATCGTTTCACCCAGCGCTACTGTCCAGATGTTCCCCGGTCGGTGCCGCCCCCAAGTCGTCCTGGACGAGGTCATTCCCAATCGCGTCGGGGCCACTATTGTTTCCGTCTGTGGTCCGGGTGCGTTCGCGGATGAGGTGCGTGCCGCTACACGAGATAATATCGGCAAGGGCGCCGTGGTGGATTTCGTCGAAGAGGCTTTTACGTGGTAAAGACTTTCTTCTATCCTTCATATCAACATTTTATCTTCTTGTTTAAATTTTTGGCTGTAAATTATTTTATCGTAATCTCTACCCTCCTGTCTGTCTGTCTTGTGCCAGACATTATAGGCGTTTTGGTCGTGGTCTTGTACTTTCGACTTTTAAATGCATGCTTTTGACAACTATTGAGACTATCGAAAGAAGGGCTTAAGAGCAGAAGGTCTGCGTGAGCTTTAAAAGAAGAGCTCGAGGAGTTACTCTATGAATATAGAAGAACCAGAGATGAATGATCACTTCCTTATGTTCCTGTAATATAATGACTTAAGACTTCTATTCTAACTGCATTAATCTTCTAGACCCGTATATGCGAAGTCTAACATAAGAGAGGCAATATGCCATATAAGGTATCCAAGTTACACATAAACAAGAGCAGACAAAAGCCTGCTCAGGCATGAAAACCGGATATATCGTATAAAGACAGGAAAGAAATGTACTAAAAGAGGAGAGCATAAAAAACATGGTATATATAAGGTTCATAGCCAGTAACAAGAAGCAGTCACGAAAACAAACATAGACACCATTATACATTCAATATGTGCGGAAAAGAAAAGGGGTTAAAAAAAAGGGGAGAACCAGTCAGGTTCATCATCTAGTTCTTAGTCCTCTTGCCCTTGGGGACACGAGCAAGCCAGTAGATGAAGACGGCCGCCGCAATATTGAACACAATATAAGCGAACATGATACCGAAGTTGCGCCACCGATCCTCGTAGTAGCTGCTAACCTGCGCCAAGAATGTATCCGTGCTGGAGATCGAGCAGAACGAGCACTCGCTGGTGGCCTTTGGGTCTTGCAGGTATCCGCCGAAACTGGAGATATACTCGGCCATGTAATCGCCACAGGTGGTGTTAGAGGGCGGGGTGAGATGAAGGTACTCAACCGCCTCGCAGGTAGCGGTAGTGCGACCGACGCCGGTGGCCAGCATGCCTGAAACGAGATACGTGAAGGGGGAGACACGGTACATGAAGATCCAGAAACCGGGGAGGTGCCCGGGGGTAGCGAGGACACCGCAGAAGATCAAGCACAGGGAGAAGAGCAAGTTCGCGAGATTACCACCTGTCTCGGCTAGCTCGATACCGGCGATCATCATGTGGGCAAAGGTGGAGGTGAAGAGGAGGAAGGAGAGAATAAGGAGCCACATCAGGACGCCGCGCTCGGTAACGGAGTCGGTTGGCTCGGCGTTGCGGTAGAGGCCGATGGGGTAGTACCAGCAGACATAGATGATGACGCTCATGAGGGCGTTCCAAGGGAGCTCGACAAGGATGTTAGCTGTCATGAAGGCTTGCCAGGAGTAGGTCTTTGATGGTCTTTCACGGGCTTCGTAGAGGGAACGCTGGGTGCAGAAGTTGGGCATGATTTGTTGGACAAGGTTACCGAAGATGGTCATTAGCATAAAGATACTGAACATCTGGTTTTGGAGACCCTGTTGACTGTTTTCGGCTTGAAAGAAGGAGAAACCGATGTAAATGGCTGTAAGGACGCAGAGAGTTGCCTTCGAGTAGATGTAGATTGGTGTGCGCCAGTACTGGGAGAAAACGCGGATCAGGCACTCGTACAATTGTACGGTGAAGGGTGCGGCAAATTCGTTGTAGCTACTTGCGTCTGAGGTAGAAGGACTGGTGGCCTTCTGCGAGAGAGTGGATTTCAGCTCGGCTAGGTGGTTGCGGACTGCTTTGCGCTCATCACTTTCACGCCAGACGGCAGGCCAGTCAATATCACTGTGTGATCCAGGAGCGGCACCAATAACTTCAAGCATCCATTCAGCTGGGTTCGCTTCGACAGGCAGTTTAGGAGCACCGTTCCGTTCGAAGTAGCTAGCAAGAGTAGATGACCTCTCTCCAATTTCACCGAAGTACACGGTTTTACCTCCCCTCGCCAGGAACAAGAGACGGTCAAAGCGCTGGAAGAGCATTGCGGAAGGCTGGTGGATAGTGCAAAGAATGGCCTGACCATGCTTGGTCAATGTGTCAATAAGATCAAGTATGGACCAAGAAGTCTGACTGTCCAGACCAGAAGTGGGCTCGTCGAGGAACAGAAGTAGCTGGGGCTTAGCTGCCAATTCAACACCGATAGTAAGACGTTTCCGCTGTTCAACGTTCAGACCTGTGATTCATTGGGCATTAGACGTGAACAAACGACATGACTGATAAGAGAAGACAATAAGGGTATAAAGAAGAATGGATGGATTTACCTTCACCAGGAACACCAACGACAGCATCTGCGTATGCTTCCATTCCAAGTAGTTTGATGACTTCTTCGACGTAGTCAAGTTTCTCCTGGCGGCTAACATGGGCAGGCTGGCGAAGGATAGCACTGAATCGCAAGGCCTCTCGCACAGTAGTGGTATGAAGGTGAAGATCTTGTTGCTGTACGTAACCCGTCTTTCGCTGGAAAGACTGGTCGCGTGGGCAGCCATCAACCAGCATCTCACCACTTACCACACCCATAGTCACACGAGTAGCGAGCACATCCAAAAGCGTTGTTTTACCAGCACCGGAAACACCCTAACAGGCAATGTAAGCAACAAATAACGAAAGAATAAACCATGTTGGGGTCATATGCTTACCATGAGAGCAGTACATGTACCGGGCTTGACCCATCCATCGACATGATCAAGAATGCGCCGCTCCTCCTTCTTGATTTTGATATCATAACACACATCCTGCCAGTGGAAAATAGCCTCTTGCCTCTGAATCGCAGCACCAGAGCTATCGCTTGAATTGTCTGTCTTCTCGGCGGCAGACACTGGGTTGCTGGTCTCGAGATCGGTAGCAGCATGGGAGGCGTGGCCACGGCGGAAAAGTAAAACTTCACCCTTGGACTTGGCTTCAGAAATGAATTCGGTGGCAGTCAAATAGGTGGTCAGGAAAAAGATCATGAAGGCAAACATGATACCTAGGTTCCTCCACTTGTGGCTATTGTAATATTGGAAACTCCGGTGGAGATAATCATCGCCCTGAATATATCTCGAGCCTGCAACAGCGCCAACAGTGGAGCAGATCTGGTTCTCCAAAGACGCGCCTGGATAATTCGGGACGAGCTGTGCATCAGCACATTCCCAGATGCGGTTGTGAAATTCATTGACCATCAAGCTTTCGAATCCATAAGCGATCGGATCGATATAGTTCATCCATCGCGACCAGCCAAGCATATTCCGAGTAGGAATCGTGAACCCGGTATAGATAACCAAGCCCAAGATGAGGATGGCAGCGGGCACCAGAGCCTGGGAAAGGGTCCTGGAGGAAGCGGCGATCGTACGGAAAAGCATGGACATGGTCATGGTTGTCAAGAAGGTGAAAAGAAGAAAGACGAAAAAAGGACCCGCCTCACGACGAAGATTCGTCATGAAATAGAGTGTGATGTTGAATATAATTGCGTTTAAAATCTTGTACGGCATGTCACAAAGCATTGATGCAATGGCTTCCGCGAACGGGTGGTACATTGCATAGCGTGCTTGTTTTTCAACAATGGGACGTTGGGCGTACAGGGTTAAGATCTATATGGCGTGTATATTAGCATTACTTATAAACCGAGAGAAAGAATCGAAACGTACCTCAAGAGCACTGGAAAATGCGTTGAGCAAAACGGCAAAGAAAAGCAAAGCCCCACGTGAATAGAAACTAGAAGTATCCTCTTTCAAATTGTAGAAGACACTTCCGATAATCAACGCCATGATGAAGTTACCAATCAGTTGACTCGTAGTCAAACTAGAATCACCCTTGAGACGTTGGAAACCCCGAACCATGCAAAGCCTAACCTGCTCATAAACCGAGACTGTATAAGGAGACTTCACGCGCCTGTATGATGATTAGCACCTCAATGGGTCCATTGTATTATGCCAGAACACTTACTGGTTCCTTGCCTGCATAGCTCTGCGGGAATCGATAAACTTCTGAACTGATTCACCACCGAGCGGGAACTCCTGGTTGTATTCCTCGATTTCCCTGATCAATTTCTTGTACGCCTCGCTGTTCTTCCAAGCGGAGGCGAACTCATCAGGCGTCCGAGGAACCTTACCCTCGTAACCCGGCTTCACAATGCGTTCAGAGGGACTGGTAAGCGAAGTCAGGAAATCAGCGGTTGTCTGACGTTCTGGACATTCGAATCCCATGGTGGTGAAGAACTCTTTCGCTTCGTCTGTGCGGCCAAAGTAGATTTGCCTGCCCTCATACAAGACAGTCACCTTGTCGAAAACATCATATGCGCTCTGAGAAGCCTGGTAGATGGCTACAGCGACTGTGGCGCCAGCGTACTTCGTCATCAAATTCAGGGTCTTGCAGAATTCCAGGGCGTTTGCACTATCCAAACCACGGGTACTGTTATCCCAACACTGGAGCGGGCTTCCGCTCAGAGTTGCTTCAGCGATAGAAACACGTTTCCGTTCACCACCACTAACACCGCGGACAAAGTCATTGCCAACTTTCGTATTAATGGTATGAGAGAGACCAAGCATGGCCATCACGACATCGCGCATATGCGTTGCATACTGTTCTCTTGAGACGCCCTCGAATCGATTGCGTGGACAGCGAGCGAGTGCGGCGAATTGCAAAGTGTCACCAACAGACAGCTGAGGAAAGTGAACGTCGGTTTCAGCATTGTAAATAGCTTCACCCCGGAACTGTTTCCGCATTTGTTTGGCCGGGATACCTTGATAGTTCAGCTGTGATTTGTCGCCCATATAAATGCCGTTCATTTCACCAGCAAGTGTCTTCAGGAAAGTCGAGCATCCACTTTGTATTGGTTAGCATGTTATAGTCTCATCAGCACTTTGGTGTCTAAGAAACCCACCTTCCAGGCCGTCCCAGCACCACCAGCATCTCACCACTCTTCACTAGACCATCAAAATCACGCAGAATCTGAATCTTCTGCTTGCCCGTGCCAGTGATTGCGCGGAACACAGCACCCACTTGAAGAATGGCGTTGAACACGTCCTTCTGGTAATCTGTCGGACTTCCATAACCGTGAATACTGAGATTGCGGAACGACACACCGGCCTCACGTCTTGGGTGTCTTTCCGGGTCACGAGATGTGAGGGCTAACAGGTTTTTCATCCAGTTCTTAGCCTTGAAGTTCGGGCTCTGAGGATTCAAGGTGGAATCCTCCTTAGTTTCCAGGAATGGATTCTCCGCGTTATGGCTGACGGAGAACCTAGTAGATTGGCGGGTCAATTGTTGTGCGAGGCGAGTGACCTCCGCTTCTGCGACCTGCTCATCATAGCTATAGCTATCTTGGCCGATTTTCTCCAAAGCGGTTGCGGACGTGTTTGCGCTGTTGGCTTGATGGAAATTGGGCATTTCAAGATGTCCCTCTGTGCGTGCCTCCCCCTCATTCTCAGCGCCGTGAGACCCTACTGAATGGGCCGGGTTGAGGTTGGGGTTTATCGTCCCCAGAAGAGACATGGTGATTAGAAGGTAGAGACGTCCAGCTCAAATTAATATTAAAAGGTACTAGAAAAGAAGGAGGAACACCCATGCGAGGAGTATGATGGGTATATATTAGTATATATTATTATAAGGATTAGTCCATATGTTCAGACATATACAAAAGAGTAAATGTTGATAAACGGAGGGAGAAGAAGAATGAGGGTGTAATTTAATAATAAAGGTGCCCTTGAGCCCCCCCAGTATTGATCCTAACGCCTCCATACTGCCTACGGTAAACTCCGTAATACATCAGGCTTATTTCCATAGACGATAAAAAAAATCTAGAAAACTAGAGTCTGGGCCACTCGTCATTTTTAGCGCCAGCAAATAGGAAATGAGGATCCATCCGTAGTTCAATCGGGTCCAGGAAAATTAGGCGTCCGGGACCCATCGAGGAAACGGGACCAGCGAGAATTTCCATCCGTTGCGTATAGTACACATGGGTCACAGATAAAGTGAAATCCCGTTCTCATTTAGGGAAGTACTTGTACTCAATCTAAATATCTGGGGGCGGATGGCTGTACATCCTTTTCCATTTAAGGCAGTCCAGTTTTTCTCCGAGTAAGATTATGAGATGACTGACTGTCTAACTACCTAGTGACTCACTTCTTTATAGCTTTATGGGTTCACATATAGATAGTCAGCACTAGTTCTCTGGAGTAGGGCTATTACTTGGAAGCATCTGAATACGGACATATTTAAGAGGGCCACAACGTTATTTGCCGCTCTAGAATGTGTCGTACAACGCATTGTAGCTTATACATGCATTATCCACGAACGTTGAAGTTATATAGATCACAATTTGTTTGTTCGTAAAAAAAGGAGACAACAGAGGGAACAGATGTGTAACCATGATATGGAACGTGGTTCGGGACTGTGGAACATCGTATCGCGTATATACTCAAAGTAGGCAAATGATAGTCGGGAATAAGTGCAAAATTCTCCTGACTTGTTCGAAACGTGGCAAAGAAAAAGTTTTTTTTAACCTTGAAACTGAGAGCGCTGACCCAGAAGGGTATAGACTCCGTATCAGGTGGGGCGGGATTGAAGCGATCCGAAAGCCGGGTTCTTCGCTATCAAGAAAGCTCCTTTACGGTACCGTATCGGGTGCGCCAGATCCGAGATCCCAAGTGCAAGCGTATCCTCCGTATTTAGCGGGTCATTCCAGCACTTGCCCCTTTTGGACAGCTGAGATAATCCTCGATAACCCTTAAAGCGATGATTTATCTGATCTATCTCTTAACGATCTATACCGATTCTCTAGTTCTTGTTGACAGAGCGGATATATACCTCCACGTATACTCTCCGTGTCTTTAGACAGGTCAAGTTCATCGGAGATCTGAACCTCTTTTCTTGGTTCCAGTGGGAACATGGTCATAGCACACGCCTTCAGACGAATACTTCGCAACATCCAACACTAATTCGGTGTAACCATAGTGTTGAGTCTCTTCTTGGCGTAAGAATCTCATCTGGAGTTAAGGAAGTTAAGGCACTGAACTACCTGCGTGCCTAATCGATGTGACATAAGACGGATTACCTGTGGATCGGAGCTCTGCTCTCCCGAACAAAAGAACAGTTAGACAGTATGTTGAGGATGACACCGCTGTCAACGTTCATGGGTTTCATCAGAGTCATGACTACAGCCCGTTTAGACCTGGTTAGCCTAAAAAGCCTCAAACCATATGCTTTCTGACCTAGGTGAAGGATTAAGTTTGTCCCCAGTATCGTTACACTATCAAAATAAGCTCAGTGCCACAGCGTCTCTGGCCGACCTTCCCAAGAGATCCTGAGGCCATGGCGTTACATAACAGTTCATCCAAGAATACTAGATATCCATTGTTTTCCTAGTTCTACTCTGGGAAGAAGCTGTAACTTACTAACCGAGAGACTTGGCTACAATATACAATGACTGGCATTCTGCTGGTCTTACCCAATATTGTGAACTGGCACCCTTAGTCATGCTCGTTATGCATTAGAAACTAGCTCACGTGTAGGTTCAGTGGTTGGTGCAAAGCTAAGGATCCCCGTGAGCAAGCGATTCCGAATGATCATAAGGTTCGTGTAGATACTATATCTTTAAGCCTATGTTGCCTTGAGTCCATGTACTAATGGAACAGAAAGGAGTGTACGTATCTCATTCCACCAGAACTATGGGGAAGTTCTAAAGAGTAACATGAAATGCATCAAAAAACAAAAGGATTAGGTACAGCAAGAACAGTCGCAATTGTACTCGAACTTTTAATTATCAGGTCCCAAACATATCCACTAGCGCACAGTGTCGACGTCAAACCTTAGGCCTCCCATAAACAAATGGTGCTTGCGAAGACAGCCTGGCCACAGCGACCAGGGGTGGAATACTGGGGTCATCTCCACGAGCCATTCTGGGCATGGCTGCAGCTGAGTGCGGTCCTCGAGTGACCATTGCTTCGCAATCCGATGTGCGTAGTTCTCTGAGCATCTATCCGTAGGCGTATTCATGCTTAGGCGTGTATCCAGTTTCTTCCAGGACAGGCATTAGATGTAGCTTTCAGTGTCTCACATCAATCCAGGATACCGATTCTAGTACCAAGTGCCTCCAAACTCGGCCACCATGTCGGCAATAACAATATCCGCGGGCGTGAAGCCGGCGTCCAACAAGCGTCCGGCAAACAAGGGCCTTCAAACCCGGCACCCATGACAATGTTGAAATGTGCCCCATCCTCGAGTGTAAGAGAAGACGTTAATCCGTTATCCCAAGGATCTATTAGGAGAACGGTAGTGGCTAGGCTTTTCACTCGAGCTCAGACTGATATACTGCGACAACCCGTCGGTGCGATGACGTTGTCACGCTCTTCAGCATAACTTTCGTAGGACTCTCTGGGGGTCGAACGAGCTGATAGCTCCGAGGCAAGTTGATTTTTCCATCTGTACCCAGAGAGTTTGAATTGGAAGCAGCTTCGGTTGCAGACAAGGTAGTTGAACCTGTACGGATCACGAGAACACGAAGCAACGGTTACAGTTACCCATGCTCGCAATATGAAAAAAGACATGCCGGAAGAATCAAGTGAGCGTTGCACAAACTAGCAATGCTATACACTAGATCATGCTCAATTCCCTGTCAGTTATAGTTCCTGTGCCTATATGATAATTGTCCGACGAACAATCACTCCTGAAGTATCTTTCAAGATAGGCTTTTAATGATTTACGGACGGTGGAGATATCGTTGGTTGAATATACCAGATCGTATAACTTCTGATATCGTTCATGATCATTATCGTCTTACATGGACATGGACATGGTTAGACAGGTCTAATTCAGCTCCATGCACAACACAAGCATGTGTACAATATTAATACAGCCTATAGTAAGATTCACGACTCCTCATCACTTTCGTTGTCAATCGATTCAACAAGGAGATTCCCTCCCCGACCAATTTTCTCTTGGATCGACCCACCGGCACCGACTTCATACACAACCCGAGGCATGGGGGAGACGAGCTGGAAGCCGTACTGATGCTCAAATTCATCGGGTTTCTCAACATCTGTGGACTTTTCCTGCGACTCTTGCAATATATCATAGCACTCAACGAATGCATATAGCTCCTCAACGTCAGCTTCTGGCGCGAACTTGCGAATAACACGTTCACCAGAGGGCAGTCGAATGCTAACACGGACGGCATCTTTGTCCGCCTTTGGTTCGTCGGGGATAGTCTGTGCCCGCCATCGCTTCCACCGTTGAAGATCTTGAGCCCGCTTCTCCTCCGCTGCTTGGCGTTCAGCAGCCTCTTGTTCTTCACGTTGTCTAGCTGCCTCGGCTTCCCGCCTTTGTCTCGCTCGCTCTCGGTCAATGGCCAAGGAACGCTCGTAGGCTGAGTCTTGCTGTTCCCGTATACTGCGGGAAACCTGCTGCTCAGCTCGGGTGGCCCGGATCCTCTCTAGTGGTTCCTTGTGCTGTGAGATTGCGGATCGGAGTTTTTCCACAAACTCCGACGGCGACGTAGTTCCTGATATCCTAGAAACAACGGACATTGCAGTCGAGGATACGTTTGGAGTGTGAACTATGGCAGCCGCAAAGGGGAATTTGGTGCATCGGAGAGAGTTTGCGACCTGGTATGTCTCCGAATCCTGCACGTTGCCTCCCCAAACAACCACGTCGTTCTGGGGGTCGTTGACGAAGTCGACAACCTCCCGAGACAGAAGAGTATCACGGACCCAACCATTCGTATCATCGTGCTCAGGAGCTAGAAGGACCACTAGAAGGAACTTGAAGTCCTTGTGGGCCTTTTCCAATGCCATATTATATCCGTTTTCTAGGAAAGGAAGTGGGTTGACTCCATATTCCTCCTCGAACTCTCGAATGAACCTGGAGGCCGTGTCCTTAGGCCCTAGCGGCCGACGTCCATTGGTGTTCCGCCAAGTACCTTGCAAAGCTGAACTTGCCGTCGTATTAAAAAGGCGGGGAAGGAAAGGAAATAGAGCTCCAAAGAGACGGAAGGAACTACAAAGTAGTCGGTAGAGAATATTGAGCGGAGTAAACAGTAGCGCTAATATGAAAGGTGGGCGATAAACTGGTTGGCTCTCTGGCTGAGTCACGACTTGGGGAGCAGGATCGGCTGCGCGTGTAGTTTGGGAGAGAGTTGCGTGAAGGTCATCGGTCATGAGATTCTGGGTTTGACGATTGGTTCGGGGAGGTGGGGGGGTATTGAGTGCTGCACGAGCTTCCTCGACAGGATCTGGACCTTCCCCATCGAAGAATTTGGAGATCGCGATCTTTCGCGTTGGGCTGTTAGCAACTGCTATCATTCACTTTGCTAAATCGGGTGTCGTACCTGCACATTCCATTGTGAACGACGCAACAAAGGAATAGCTTCAGATGGCTCCTGACCCGTCACAGCCGTATAGGTTTCTAAGGCAGATTTCTCGCTATCGGATAGCTGAGAGATATCAATCCCAGACGAGGACATTGTGACTCAGTGACTTGATCCATAAAATAAGAGAGTCAATTCCGTGGTGGTCGTGAGTCGCGCCTCGGGATAAATGGAGAGTGTCACTAATGGCGTGGAATGTGATGCAGTGGACAAGGTTCAGATTTCGAGTGTGTATGGCCAGAAGTGAACACGTATTAGAAGAGGAAGGCGACAGGCACACCGAGGATGTTTAAATGTGGCAGTCGTGATAGTAGTCGTGGTCGAGGACGATACGGTGGTTAGCTGTCCTCTCACCCGCTTAGGGAGCTCCGTCATCGCCGAGTTAGCGCTAGACGCGCGCTTGACAACCACACGCGGTCTGTGCATTGGGCGTTCCGGAGGTTCAACACAGACCATCCCATTCTCACGACTTTCCCCCTCCCCCCGCGGGCCCTTATCCTTATGACGCCTCGCGAACCTTGCTTCAACCCATCCGTGGCATGAAGGGTGGCGTTATGTCCCTTGACCCTGGGTGGTGACTTATCGGCTCATTTTGTTAGATTGTATATTGTCCCGTGTTGAAGCGGCGCAATTTGGAAATACATACCTACGTACCCCGTCTTTGGCTTCTTGCGGTTTGCCCTAGAGAAAACCATTTGCTCAAGGGCGTGGCCCAGTGTCACCCACTTGTTGGATTAAGCTGCGGATTTCTTCGGTAGAGGAATGTGGTTTCCTCTAGATATACTCGGTCGTCCGGTCTTTCTTTGTTTTGAGTCAATGGATATTGTTATACGTTGATTTCCACCAACTCGTGGTTTGAGATACAATGGCTTCCGCAGGGAAGCCTGCCCTGGATGACTCCCGCCGGGCGACGGGATCTCCTAAAATGAAGGCTCGAGGTTAGTTCGGCATGCATATTCTGGTTTACAATGTGGGGAATCCAATTGATCTGACATGATTCTTCGTCGTCCTTGTAGAGAATGCGAAAGATACCCTATGTCGAAATGTGACCATATACGGTCGATGCCGTTATGAAGATAAAGGTGCTGCGATAGTCCCTAGCCCATGATCGCATATATTATCATTATTACGAGCTTCATCTGACCTTGGCATTTATTCCCGAAGGATGCGCCTTCAATCATGACCCGCATAAAGTGAATACAGCATATCAATCGGACAGGTTGGCATACCCGGGCAGCGAACTGATTTTTTCTGCATAGGAAAGTCAGCTTCGAAGTGTAGTGGCAATGACTTACGTGAATTGTACTAGTAGCAATAGTAAAAGGCGCCTGAACGTCGACTCCCCGAGTTTTACACCCTCTCTTCTCTCTTCCAACGGCTCATCACCAACTACCGCATCAGTTACAGCAAAAAAAGCAGCTACAATATCACCCAAGGCTGCCAATGCAGCTCCCTTTCAGCCGAGAATTTTAACTTCACGTAAGTCTGAAGACTCCCTTGACATGTCGGTTCATCAATGCCCACTGACCTAAAGCAGGATCGAATACCAGTACGCCGTCAGGTCGTGCAGAGACGATGACGCCGGACTGGTCGGTGGCTGAAGTACAAGAATTTGTACCTCAGGGCTTCGATGCCACTCACATGGTAAGGCCGCACCCATCTTTGTGAAGCAGCAAGAAATCTTCTCTCCCCATGCAATTCACCATTTTCCTGCACAAGTCATCCCCACTCCTTTTCAATCTTGCCTGCCCAAAAACTTTTCGAGTTTAAAGCCACCCTCCACGAGAGAGAAACCTTGGTGCTTTGCGTCATACATGCATTGAAATAGGCAACTCTCCTTCTACCAATATGCAGTACTCATGTGCGGATTATGACCATTCACCTGGTACTCTTTATACGTTCTCCCCTTTTTATCAATTTTCACAAAAGTTCTATTATGATCCCTCTCGTCATACCTCATCTAATGCAGGTTTCCAGGCCTCTCTCCAGGGTAATGGTAACGGTGGCGTTCCCTCAACCAGCCCGTTTGATCCTTTTGTGACAGCCTCAAACCCCCTTTCCGCGGCAAGTGCTGTTGGACCGGTCCAGGCCAACCCTTTTGCGCACGATACTGCTACGGCGCTGGGCGGAGCTACCTTTTTCACTGGACAGTCTGGCTTTCAACAGCCTGTAAGTCTCGACGCTGAATATGATATGGAGTTGACTTATCCAACAACTTCTTATGCAGGTCCAATACCATTTATATGCTCCGATCGGACCTCACAACCAAAACACTCTAGGCTACCAGCGAAATGTTCATGATCTTTTCCTTCCCAATGACTTTCGAGAGGAACTACAAAAGAAAGCAGCAGCCACGCTACAAACCTTACCCAGTATGTTGTTTTGATCGATAAACTATATGTCATGGAGCTGACTTCAATCCAGACACCCAGCTACCAGCCCAAGTCGATTACTTCCATTCCCTTGTTCCATTGGATCTAAATCACCAGAAGAACGCGACCATTTTTGGCTTCCCCAGTTGGGTATACAAAGCGCAGTCCAGCAAAGACGGCAATTTCTATGCTCTTCGAAGACTCGAAGGTACATTCCGCCTTTGTCTTCTAGGGTCTTTATTCCGATTCCGCAGCTGACTTGTTTCTAGGTTACCGTTTGACAAATGAGAAAGCTATCCGATCTGTTCAGGCTTGGAAACGAGTCTGCAACGGGAGCGTGGTCACAGTTCACGATGCATTTACCAGTAGAAGCTTCCAAGACAGTTCGCTCATCTTTGTCACTGACTACCACCCACTCTCCAAAACACTTGCTGAACAACATCTGGGTGCTGGAAACAGGTTTCAAGGTCGACATAGTCCACATATTCCTGAGCAGGTCCTGTGGGGGTATATGACGCAGATTGCCAACGGCCTAAAAGCGATCCATAGCAATGGGCTTGCTGCAAGAGTTCTTGATTCCAGTAAGGTTCTTGTCACCGGCAAAAATCGCATTCGCCTGAACGCCTGCTCTATCATGGATGTGGTTCAGTATGACACCCAACGTTCGATCACGGATCTGCAACGTCAGGATCTAGTCAACTTCGGACAGCTCATCGTCACCCTGGGGGCCAATTCACCCAGCGTCATGCATAACCCCACAAAATCTATGGAGCATTTCACCCGAGCTTATAGTCCGCAACTTAAAAACTCGGTATTTTGGTTGCTCAACGGAATGCAAAAGGACCAGGACCGGAATATCGACGTCTTCATCACTGGCATTTCCTCGCAATTAATGTCAACTTTCGACTCTGCTCTGCATATGGACGATGAACTGACATCGGACCTGAGCCGGGAACTTGAGAACGGCCGCTTGGTACGCTTAATGACGAAGTTGAATTTCATCAACGAGCGGCCCGAGTATGAGCATGATCGGCAGTGGTCGGAACATGGAGAACGATACTTCCTCAAGCTGTTCCGCGACTACGTTTTTCACCAGGTGGATGCCCAGGGTGACCCTGTGGTAGATATGGGTCATGTGCTTATTTGCATGAATAAGTTGGATGCTGGATCAGATGAGAAAATCACCTTGGTCAGCCGAGATGAGCAGAATTGCTTCATTGTCAGCTACAAAGACATCAAGAAAGCCCTGGAATCGTCATTTCAGGCACTCCTAAAACCGACCAGGAGGCTTCATTGAGCACCAATATGACTATCATAGACCCTATACAGGCCATTCTCACGACGGGCGCTTCCCCTCTAAGGAGAGGCTTCATATATACGTTAAGGAATCATCGCGAATGAAGATGATTTGGCGATGTCTTTTACTCATTTTTGGAGGATATATTCTAGAATTTCTACCCTCAGAAGGCCGAGTCTCATGGTCGACTTACAACTGCTTTCTCGATCTATGTAAAGCCCGGCAACGGAGGTTTGCTGTGCTTCGAAGACATGCCGTTGATATACGAAGGGGGATACAGATGCAACTGATTAAAGAAATACTATGCTATTGACTTATTTTCAATCATACTCATACTCTGTGCCGTAAATACTTCGGTAGATCTAGCCTATACCTACCCATATAGGGCTAACTTTCCCAGATACCGCGCGCATAGTCAGTAAAAGCAAGCAAAAGGGGGGCCATCAATCAACCCTCTCTACAACTCAAACCCATGAGCCCACATCTCCCCATCCTCATCATGGCCATCATCCTCCACCAAATCCGAGAGCCGACGCCTCAAATCCTCCACCGTCAACACCTCCTCATCCCACTCCCCCTCAGCACCAGTACCCACCTTCCTCGGCGGAATCAACACCCGATCCACAATATGCACATTTCCATTTTTAGCCAACACATCCGCAAACGCCACCTTCTGAAACCCATTAATCTTCAGCGAAGCATACGGCCCAAACCTCGCCACATCAATCGCCAACCTCCTCTCTCCCAACAAGGTCGGCAAATCCACATGCGTGTGCCCCTTCACCCCAAACGGCTTGATCTCCCCATTCTCGGTGTACAGCACATCCGAGTAGAGGGTTCGGTCCGGGACTATGTGGTACTTCAGGAGGGCGGCGAGGTATTTTCGGCCGTAGGGGGAGAAGAGGAAGGCGTTGACTTTTAGGCCGAGGTGGGAGAAGGCGGTGTTTGAGGGGGCGAAGATTGTGCCTCCGGGGATTGTTGTGAGGTTTGTGTTTGTTTTGAGGAGGGCGAGGTTGAAGGTGCTGAATTGGGTGGGGACTAAGTCTAGGATGGTTTGGGTGCTTGGGGGTGGGATTAGGAGGGAGGATATGCCGTGGATTAGGCCGTTGGAGCCGGCCTGGGGATTTGTCAATATTGGTTTTCTTTTGGAGCGTGTAGGAAGTTTCTTTGTTGTTTTTGTTTTGCCGGTTTAGGAATGGGGGAAAGTTGTTGGGATGGAATGACTTACAATATCGGGCGCTACGATTCGACTATAGTAGTTCAGGGTCAGGCCTCGCCAGCCTACTCTCACGGCTAGTCTCTGTGGGAGGCCATCTCCTAAAGATGAAGCTTCCAGTTGGGTCGGCAGGGTGTGGCTGTGGAAGACGCTGGCAGCATCCCAGAGTCCTGGAACGAGGTGATACTTGATCACGGCGCGGATGAGCTCCTTTGGGGGCTTGTGATCGGGGTGATGGGGCAATTTCTTGAAGGCATCGTCTGTTGGGGCGAAGAGGGTATGGTTTGCCTTTGTGGAGTTGAGGAAGTCGACTAGTTCCTCGTCTTCTTTGATTATCTTTGCCAGGATGGTTGTGTATTTGCTTTCTGTGATGAGCTCGTAGATGGTCTTGTCTGAGGGCAGGTGGTGAGGGGGGCGTTGTTGAGAGAATGGTGGGAGCTCAGTGATATCCTCGGGGAGGGATTCTGCGTCATCGAATGGGTGCTTGAAGCAGTGTTCTGCTTTAGTGTGTAATGTTTCGGTGATCAAGTTCAGTGTGTCGTCTAGGGTATCTTGGATGTCGGATGCGGTGGTGTAGATGGATGTTTGTAGATCATCGAGTAGTTCTACCTTGTTATTGGCATTGTGGTGGTCTACTGCCAGGTCACTTAGGGCTTGCTGGTGGGTTGGAAGGACGAAAGCCGAAGAGAGAGAGGCAACCATTACTGGCCAGAGATAGACCTTCATAATGATAGAATTCAGCTCACTGTCAGTAGTGAGACAAACGAGAGAAGGGATAAAAGAGATGGATTTCAGTATTTGACATCTGGGGGGTTCTCAGAATCTATTTAAGCTGGGCGGTACCTCCATCGTATCCGTAATAATAGTAAGAAACATTTACGCTAAAACTATCCAACAAAGCCGATTGAACAGAATTAATGAATAGCTTTTATGTCTTGTCCAATCTGCGACAGTCTAATTGCCTCGTAATCGTATTCGTGGCCGGATAAGACATTAGCTTATTCATGATGTCACTGCAGTCACGCCATGTCAATGATTATGAACACCATGATGAGTAGAAGATCCTACGCGGTGGGATAATTAGGGCATGAGTTCATGACTCGTCATTCATTAATTTATTTCTGAGTCTAGGTCGCACATGTATCACATAGTTATGAGGCAAAATCATGCGCTTAACATCGGAGCACTTATTCTTAGACGCTTTTTATTATCGGCGACATCTCGGGGCCAAGACATAAACTCGACCTAATAGCCGCAAAAGTGTACAGCATCATCGTACATCATCTGTCTTGGTGGGCATAAGACAAGGGCTCGCCAGGTAAGTAAGTAGTAAGTCGAGAGGTAGGAGGATGAATTATCGTTAAAGGGGTAATATCAATTCCAAGCATTAAAGGAGCACTTAAAAGAATTTCGCGATTGCCGTGATAGATACTCGATAAGATGGGACACGTCTTTGACTCCTCAAGAACAATGCAAGGAAGGCTAGGAGTCAAGAATGCCCAGTCTTGTCCTTCAGCTGAGCTTTCCTTTGTTTACTCTTCCGCTTGCAGGAAGGGGTTGGCAATCTGCTCGCTGCCATCGGCAGGTGAAATGAGCACGATAAGGGTGCCACGAGCAACGATTAAGCCAAGAGAACGGGTATTCTCATTACCCTCATCATCTATATTAGGAAGATTAGGGCAAGGCCTGAAGGTGACGAACAGGTAAAAGAGTCACCTACCGCGCATAGCTTCTTTAACATCATCCAGAACCAGGTTCATGAGTTGGTCAAATCCTTTCAACATTCCGACCACTATGGATTGGTCAGTGGATACAAAGATACCAAAAATAGTTTAATAGGTAGTATGACAGGAGCGGACCTACCCTCTCTGCCACCATTGAACTTCACCCGGACCTCCTTATCCATATACTTGCTAAGGTCGAGGATGTTTTCCTTTTTGGGCTTCTCTTGCTGCTGAGCACCGCCACCTGCACCGCCACTTTTGGCATGGCCGCCACGGCCGCCAGACCTGTCGTAGCCTCCGCCGCGGCCACGACCTCCACGGAACGATCCTCGTTCGGACATGCTTGGCTGGGATAAAGTTTAAAGGTTTCTTTTTTTTTTATTATTTGTTGTTTAATTCCTCGGTTATATTATAGAGAGGGGAAAAGACGTCGTAAGACAAGAGAGGGGTGAGGATAGGTGAGGGGAATTGACTATGAATTGAACGGGTGGGTGCGTGAGAGAAAACCAGATCCCACTTTGCACTGGTTGGTCCGCCAAATTGCAGGAAAGGATGGGGTGGAAGGAAAGGGGACGGGTGTATGAGGGATTTTCGACGAGGGGCCGAATCAGTAACCCAGTGGCAACAGGGCAAATCTGCTGTGTCCTCTGTTGGTCAATAATAATAGCAGCAGCAGTCCGTTCAGTCCAGGTCGTTGGCAGGTAACAAGGTAACAAGGAAAGATTCTTAGGTAAGTCACGGGAACACAGCCAAAAAGGAAAAAAAGTCTGATAACAGTTGAACACCAAATACTGCGCGTCACACCGCCGACAGTGACCATACCACTCCCGTCCTGTACTAGCGTATATAATTCCAATCCACATGGGCGGTTAGAGCTCAGTGGAGTGGACGGCCAGTGTCGGCCCTTTACCCAATGAAACCTTAGGCAGCAACCTACGGGCGGAGCGCGAGTTGGGTTGGTCTCGGAGAATGGGACCTCAGTATCACTTGGTGTTAGCCATTATCCTCCCCTTTGTGTTCGTGCGCGTCGGAGTAACACTTCATGTTGCATTAATTTCTACTGAAATAAAAATAAATAATAAAAAAATGAAAAATGAAAAATGAAAAATGAAAACAGGATTTCTAAAAGAATTTCGGATTGACTTAGACTGCAGGTTAACCCGGAATTTCAGATTGTCACTTGTCATCCCGATCAGGCCTGTGATGCAAGGGGTTACGGACCAAGGTCTCGTTGGTATCTGATATGGGATTGATGCAATCAGCAGTGATAATAACATAAGGGAGACCGATACCCACCCTTAACTTCGGGGAAATAGCTGTATCTCTTGCCCACTAATTTTTAATATTGCAATAAAATTGTGTTGCTAAGAATAACATTGTATGCA
Source organism: Aspergillus leporis (assembly GCA_009176345.1). Taxonomy (NCBI): domain Eukaryota; kingdom Fungi; phylum Ascomycota; class Eurotiomycetes; order Eurotiales; family Aspergillaceae; genus Aspergillus; species Aspergillus leporis. Next base: position 3,323 of record ML732149.1, on the reverse strand, counting down.
ATATTCAAGAGCCGTCGCTCAATAATGAGAGCTCATCTCATCAGCAAAAGTAAAAATGCCTCAGGTTTTTGACTACGGCTAGGCAGCCGGTAATATTCAAAACGGGTATGATAGTTACGAGGCAGTTCCGAGCTCCCGGGCCACACCGAATGGCCAGCGGAAGAGACCGGCGGGACTCCGCCCTGTGCGTGCGTGCTTCTATGATTGCCCAAGGTACCCTATCTTGACTTGACGGCCTCCGACTAAGTGCAATCGGGATTAAAGTGAGACTTTTCTCAGGATCGTCCAATCCGCGGTGGGTTTTCTTGTTTTTCTTTTTCTTTTTCTTTTTTTTAGTTTCGTCCAGCCATTCCAGCCATCATCCGTTTTCCCTTTCCCATGTCCCACTCGGTATCATTGAATCTTACGGGAGGGGAGGAATCGAGAGAGAAAAGAGAGGTTCTGTATCCGTTCCGCTCATCGTCAGCAGCAACAATATCCTCCATCATTGGGTGTTCCTCGCGTGTCCTCCCAAACTCCCCTCTTACTACTAATTGAATCCATGATTTTCTTCTGATTTCCAATTTGCCTATCTCATCCCGGTTCATGAGTTGATTGGATTGGATTTGCATGAATGACAAAATCCCGTCATGATGGTTGATAGGAGGAACTGATTGATTTAAGCGCAAGATTAATCCAGGAGAAACTTAACCTGCCCAACGGCTAATCCGTTCCGTCCGCCGCTTTTTTCCTTCAAATCTCTCTTCCAAATTTCCCACCGACTAAACCCTCCCGTAAGCTTCCTTTCCTTTTCCCTCTCCTCCTGTGCTGCCTTCGTCCGCTCTCCCTTTTCCTTCCATTACTATCTTCTTCCTCCAGCTCCTCTTCTCTTTCCTCTCTCCCTATCCTCTCAGCTTCCGCAGTCCGGTGCGCATATCTTCGGCTGTCCTCTTTCTGCCTTTCTCTTCTTCTCTTTTCGTATTTCCCGCTTTTCTCTACCAACCCCAGGTTTGTTGGGGTACTCTATTGTTATTACCTAACTTGAACCGGCACGCGCAAGTCGAGTGGCTGAAATTGAGCCCGCAATCTCCAGCCTTAAGTCCTCCGCCATCGGCTGCACATCTGTTGCCCACGTTCCCGTTACTCAATCACCCTAGAATTTCTTAATAATTTTCCTTTGCTGATCTAACGCCATCTTCGACGAGTCACTGGTGTTGCTATTTTTTTTCTTTTTTTTTTTTCCCTCACTGTGTATTTATTCGTCTTGACCTGTGTCTTGTGCGCCTCCCCGGCTCGCCTTCACATCCGCACACCATGGAGTCCCGAACAGTGACGGCAGAGCCGTCGAGCAAACGACCTCGATCTCCGTCCGGTGACTTCCCTCCCATCGCATCCAAAGTCCCCAAGACACATTCAAATCATCTCCAGATCAACTACCTTGCGCGTCAGTACCCGGACAACCTACCTCTAGTCTCCCTCGATGATACGATGCCCGCCATTATACACCTGATCGGCGAATATGACGGTGTCTTACATCGCCACGAAAGTATCGCCGGGAATTTAGGCGCATGCCCTTTGGGACCAATTTTAATCAAGCGCTTTGAGCGCCTTTTCGATGGACCTCCTCGCGTGCTTAAGTCGCATGGCAAGGACTCTCCCAACATCACCTGGTTGGATGTGGTCGAGTTCGCCAAAAGCAAGCCGGAGCAGTTTAATCTGGAGAAGACCCGTAACGGGGTGCGGGTCTGTCAATTTTATACTAAGCAGTGTCGGGTGGAGATCAGCGAAGAGGACTTCGTCCTGATCGCATCCGGAATGCCCCAGAAAATGATACCCCCGCAACCGATCATTGAGGATGAGGAGAAGGAGTTGGGCGCATTGGAGATTTTGGAGAAGAACCTCCAACAAATCATTCAGATCGCTGACCAAGGTAAGCCCTCTCACGAAACCGATTATGTGTAATCCAATACTGACGGCCCCTGTCTTCCAGTGTCCGCGCGAGCAAGACAGCTCAATCATCGTCTCAAGAACCGCCGAACCGCTATTGTCACCCGCCGAGAGAATGACCTATCTCTCCATTCGCAGCAACAACCGCAGCAGCAGCAGCAGCAGCATCGCTCCATCAGTCCCGTTTGGCGCGACGCTAATGGCAGTCAACACCCTTTAAACGGCAACAGCCACTCAAACACTCAATCTCCATCCACCGGCTTCGTTGCAGTCAATACCGGCCGGCCCGGGGGGGAACCCACAGCGGAAGACAATCCGCTGTCATCACAGTTCATGTTTTCGCATTCCAATACAGACAACATCACCATCATTAATGGAACCTCCATTAAAGGTGCATCTCCGACAACCCGCGCGGAACTTATGAAGAAGTTCTTCACCACCCAAGACCGGCAATCACGCGGCCTCGAAGAAACGACTGATTCACAAAATCCCCAGTCGTCCCGGCCTAGACCGCGGGTCTCGGATGCGACAGAATACAATATGTACACCCCCGCCCCGGCCACAGTTGCCATTCCTAATACGCCATCGTCTTTGCTCCCTCCTCCTAAATCACATAATCACGACAAGGATGACGGCGGTCCATTCAAGATGGAGATGGTTGCCCGCATGGAAGAACTACAACGTGGGGAGCGCATACTGCCTCCCTGTGATCGGTGTCGTCGGCTCCATATGGATTGCTTGAAAAATCTCACAGCATGCATGGGATGCACGAAGAAACACGCCAAGTGTTCTTGGAAGGACGTGAAAGCGGAGGAGCTACAGGAACCGCGACCCGAGCCAAGTGTGCGGGAGCGGCCAGAGGATTCAGGTTTGAAAGAACCGTTGCCGCCCATCCCAGCGCCGGTATCGATGCCACCATTTATATCTTCCGCACCTGCACCCCCTTCGGCCGTTATAACACCCGAGATTGGTCGTCATCGCGAGCTTTCTGAGTACAATGTGCGAAGGGAGTCTGCCCCGACGACGGGTCCCATGGGACCCGGGACCCCCCTTGGAAAGGAACCGTCGCCCCGACGGGCAATGAGTGAGATCCGAGGGAGCTCATTAACCCACGAGAGGCATCTCGGTATCAACCGTCATGTCAATCCAGCTGCCGAGGATGATGACCCGGATGCCAATCAGCGGTTGATGCAGGCGATTATGGACACAGTCGACCACCATGCTCGGGCGGCAGCCGCAGCGAAAGAGGCCGGACCACAGATGGCTGACCGCGACCATGAACGCGAGCAAGATCGAGAACGTGAGCGTGAGCGTGAGCGTGAGCATGAGCGTGAACGTGACCGGAAACTGGTGAAAGCTTAGTTTCTTTAGCTTCTTCCGTCTTTTTTTTTTTTTTT